>JAMFLO010000150.1:0-78230 GCA_027475765.1 Paralagenidium karlingii | reverse complement strand
GAAACGTATGTGTATTCTTTGTTAACTGCGTTCATTGGGTTTCACGCTTTTTGACTGCTGCGTGGACTCGTGTGCTCCAGATAGAGTCGTTCTCAAATCACCAGTAACCGGGTGAATTGGTTTGCGCTGTCTCCAGGAGAACGAAGAATGAGTACAATGACAACTCTGCTCTTTTGCCTGGCACTGCATTCAACACCTGAGAGAAAGCAACATTTGAGAAACTATAGTTACATCGACCATTGGTTTTGCGCTGTTGGACGCTTTGATGCTTTGTCAACAAGTGCGGACAGGAGTTGCAGCAACGTGTGTTTTGTCGAAGCCCACTCGCAGCAACGTTTGGTGGTGAATGCACCCAAGACAAACGGGTGTGTTGCCTGATCAAAGACCCCGGCATCTGCTCGGTCAACTCGAATCCCTTCAAGACATGTCATGTTCCCCCTCCTCCCCCTCCTCCCCCCAATGAACTAGCTTCCTCCACTCAAGAATGGTCATGCTGGGGGCATAGAAGCTGGGAGTCCACAAGACAGCAACAGCGCAGCGGAAAGAAAGCAGCATTGCCATGTATCCAGATTTCGTTTCGCGAAACTGGAAGCCAGTGCTATCGGTTTCTTCGCGTTGGTTGTCAAAATGTCCCATTGGGAGAATCCATGAAACTGCATTCTGAATCCACTGCAGATTTTTCAAATGGAAGCCTTTTCGTGTCCACAAGTGAGAAGAAAACGAGTCAGGAGGTATCGCAGCCATCCAATGTGCAGCGTTGACGCCGGGATGCGTCCATTTCCAGGGTCTGTTGTCCCCTGCGCTTTTTTCAAGACACTGACGAGGTCGCACATGGATGGCTTTTCATCACAACTGCCGGCGCTGCAAGGTGCCCGCGACTCGTGACCCTGCACCGCCACGTCATGGCAACTTTGCACGACGTAGCACTGTAGTACAAAAACGCCGTCACTGCTACTAGTAGTTGATTCTTTGGTGCCGGTGGGGCTTTGGTGGGTGCAATGCCGCGTCGACCAAGTTGGGTGACGCCATCCATCGACTGGGGCCACCCAATCCTTGAACGATACATGTACTTGCGATGACGGAAAAGACCTGATTCTCAAAAGAAGAAGAAGTAGCAGCAGAAGCAGAAGAAGACAACTTCGAAGAGACCCAACGCTTCCATCATTCTTCTCCTTTTCTCACTCGCAGCATCTCCCTAGAAGCCTACGATGGGCAGACATTCGCTTTCGCCTCTGATCTGCTTCCCACTGGATGCCAAGAAAGCAATCCACCCTCATCGACTCAGACGATGACGTCGTTGCAGTTTGGTCGACGAGGGGTTCGAATCGATGCGAGTGGCGCCAGACGAAGAGCTACTGACCAGCCAAATCAGATGGTGGCCCTTGAAGTTGCCCTACTTTTTCCTGCGTAAATGGCCTTTTTCTTGACGATTGTTTGGGCGGCAAAGTGGCTGCTTTGGGTTGCTTTGGCAAAGCAACTCACCCTCCAAGTCCATCAAAGCACCCTAAAGCCTTTGGGGTGCTTTGGTGGTCGGCACCCCGCAAAGCAGCCAGTTGCGAAGGGTGCAGACAAGTCCAACGGTTCCACTGTGCCCTTTTCTTACTTAGGATCAAGTGGGTTGTTCTTTTTCCAGAAAAGATCGCAAGCGGTGAACGTCATCAAACGACCGTCTGCGTTGGTGGTGAGAACTCCTCAGGCTGGCTGCCTTGGTGCTTATCTGTCTGTCTGTCTGTCGGGCTGCCTTGGTGCCTGCCTGCCTCATTGCAGATTGTGACCCACCCAACGCAAGCAACCACCTCAAGAACAAGAAGAACAAGAAGAAGAAGATGCTGACCCGTCGGCTGACCAACGCCGCGTGGGTCTGCCTGCTCTGTGTGGTCATGACCTACCATCAAACCACTTCCAACGTGGAAGCGTACAACCTTGGCGTCGGCAAGCATGACATCACGGGCCCGGCTGCCGAGATCGGCATGATGGGTTACGCCGAAATGAGCCAGACCTCGGCCGGCATTCTCAACCGCTTGTATGCGCGCGCGTTTGTGATCGAAGACGAAGACACCAAGCAGCGCGTGGTGATCGTCAACTGCGACTTGCTGGCTGTCATGCAACTGGTGCACCAGGACGTGATCCAGCAGTTGAAAGCCAAGTATAATGGCCTTTACAGCGAGCAAAACGTCGTGTTGCACGCCATCCACACCCATGCTGGGCCAGGCGGGTATTCGGCATATTTCCTCTACGATTTCACCATTCTGGGCTTTATCGAAGCCAACTACCAGATGATCGTGTCCGGTATCGTCGCGGCCATTGACGAAGCCCACGCCAACGTGGCGCCGGGCAAGATCAAGTTCAGCAA
Source organism: Paralagenidium karlingii (assembly GCA_027475765.1). Classification (NCBI taxonomy): domain Eukaryota; phylum Oomycota; class Peronosporomycetes; genus Paralagenidium; species Paralagenidium karlingii. The sequence goes on along the minus strand of JAMFLO010000150.1, from coordinate 75,877 downwards.
GGGCGTGCTGCCCAACAGCGGCAAAAACCGTTCACCACCAGCGTACGACGCCAACCCGGAAGCCGAAAAGACCAAATATGGTGCTAACCGCGATTCGGATCTGCGGTTGCTTCAATTTTACGGCCAAGACGACAAGCTTCGTGGTCTGCTGGGTTTTTACCCGGTGCACGGCACCAGTCTGACCAACCACAACCATCTCATCAGTGGCGACAACAAGGGCTACGCGGAATTCAAGCTGGAAGAAGCGCTGGACGGCGTCGTGGCGGCCATTGGCATCTCCAACGCCGGCGACGTGAGTCCCAACCTCATCGACAACGGCGACGGCACGTTCCGAGGACCTGGCAAAGATGAGATTGAGAGCACCGAGATCATTGGCGGACGCCAATCGGACAAAGTACTGGAGCTCATCGACCAACCCAGCGAAGAAGTCAAGGGCCCCGTGGTGGCCAAACTCTCGTATGTCGACTTTGCCAACATCACACTGCACGACAAGCCCTCCGACCCGTCGAATCCGTATGCGACTCGCACTTGTCCTGCCGTGTTGGGCCAAAACTTTGGCGCTGGAACTGAAGATGGCCGTGGACTTGCAAGTTTCACGGAAGGAAGCTTCAAGGAGAACCCATTCTTTGTGGCCGCAGGTTGGATAATCAAGCCGACGCCTCAATGGGCCAAAGACTGTCACACCAAGAACAAGATCCCGCTTTTGGCGGTCGGGTTCATGGACCCCGTGCCTTGGGCACCTCAAGTTCTCCCTGTTCAGGTGGTTCGCATCGGCCAATTCGCCTTTGCGGCCGTCGCGACCGAGATCACGACCATGGCCGGCCGACGCATCCGCGAAACCCTGCGCAGCTCGCTGGAAGACAGCGGCGTCAAGGAATTCGAGATCCTGTCTATCTCGAACGGTTACGCGCAGTATACGGCGACCAAAGAGGAGTATCTGACCCAAAACTACGAAGGCGCATCCACGTTGTTTGGTCCGAACCAGTTGGACGGCATGCGCCAAGAAGTGGCTCGCGTCGCGGCGTCCGTGGCGGATCCCAGCAAACCTCTGGATGTGGGACCGACGCCTCGCCAATTCGATCGCTCCAAGTTGGTGAACCTCAAACCCGGTGTCGTGATGGACACGGCACCATTAGGCAAGAGCTTTGGTGGCGTGGAGCACGACGCCAAGAGCTCATACGCCATCGGCTCCACAGTAGTCGTGGACTTTTACGGCGCACACCCCAACAACCGACTGAGCGAGATCGCGAGCTTTTGCGACGTGGAACAAAAGATCAGGGGCACATTCGTCCAAGTGATGGAAGATTCCCACTGGGACGTGCGATACAAATGGTCCCGTAAGGGTATCAGCGACAGTCGCTGCACGTGCGAGTGGTTCATTCGCGCTGGAAGCCCCAAATCCGTCGCGGGTGAGTACCGCATTCGCCATCGCGGCTTTGCCAAATCGCTTTTGGGCAAGTTCTCGGCCTACGAAGGTGTGTCGTCCAGTTTCACAGTGCAGTGACCAAAGTTTTGATCCATTAGTTTTGGATTTTTATGTGCTTTTCCGGCGCCGCACTCGTTGCGCCGCGTCACCAAACAGCAGCTTTAAGAGCGTTGTGGATCCCATGAGTGGAACTGTTGATGGCAATGACACAATCGATTCTAACAATTAACCGGTATCTTGGGTTTTTTCTTTGTCCTGAACGTGATGACGCTCTCTGGAGGTGTCACGAAGGTTGCTCGACTCAGAGTTTTTGGAGAAGGCTGCAATTTCGTGCGACATTACATACAACAACCCGAATAGCGAAAGAAAGATGTGGCGTTTGTATGAAGCCGCCAAAACGGCACGTGAAAGCGCGTCGGAATACGTTTCTACGGTGCAAGTGAAGGCCCAATCCATTGTGCAGACCGTTCAAAGTGAGGCTGAGGTGCTTTTGCACGCGATCGGCACGGCGCGGACTGGCCCCGTCGACGAGATTCTCTATGAAGAGATTGAAGACTACAAGGCGTTCATGGCCACGTTCTCGATGGAGAGCCACACAGAAGAGATCGCGGCGGTGAGCCATTGAAAATGCATTGGTCCTGGTGGATGATTTGCTGACGGAAGTGGTGGCCGAATTGTTGGTGGGTGGGCTGGCTTGGCGTTAGATTCTCGAGACGGACGAAGAGATCAAGTTGCTGCATGAGGAAATGGTGCCGGAACAACTGAGTTTCGAAGAGTTTTGGAGTCGGTGAGCCAACGATTCAGCGAATACCCAGCAGATGACGACAAGAGAAAACGCTGAGCTGCTGGCTGTTGGCTCTGTTGTGTGTTCTTTCTTCTGGTTTCGGCAGGTTTTTCTTTCGTGAACACATGGAAACGGTGCGATTGGACGAAGAAGCCAAGGCCAAAGCCAAGCGAGACGCCGAAAGAGCTGCCAGTGCAATTGTCGAAGAACAAGAGCAAGGAGATGAGTTGGACCACGAAGCGCTGCAACACCAGCAAGACTATGCAATTGTGGACGATGACGACGACGACGAGTTTGAGAAGCCACCCATGGACCCTGCCATTGAAGCTGCCATTGCCCAAGAAGACGCGCTGGATGCAGAAGATGACGACGACCACCAAGAAGAAGGTGACGATACATTGAGCCAAATGGGAATGGGGCTTCCTGAGGCAGAAAAAGCGCACGAAGAAGCCGCCCAATGGAAAGACAAAGCCCTGGAACTTCAAAAGAAGTTAACCCAGCTGAAGGCCGAGCGAGACCAACTGGTGGCCAGTTATGAGGAGAAATACCAGTCGTTGTGCGATACTTTTGAAGCCAAAATGGCTGAGATCACGGTGCAGATTGATGCCGCCAAAGCCAATGGGTACGAAGAAGGCATTGGGGAGAGCGAACAAATCGCGTCCGTTGTGCGGCTGCAGGCAGAAGAAGAAATCAAAAAGCTCAAGGATGAACTCGCCGAGAAACAGTCGGAACTGGCTCGGAAGGAGTCTGAGATTGTGGTCTTGAAGCAGGTTCAAGAACACGCTCAAGCACAGTTGCCTCAAACGCAGCCAGAGGTTTCTTCACCAACCGAGGTGAACTCATCTTCGACTCAGACACCTGCTTCAGAAGTCTTGAAGAGACTGAACCAGTATTTGAGTTCTGAGTTTCTCGTCAAGGTTCTGGATCTCGAAAGTGCAGCCGAAGCGCGTTATGTGGCGATCTCGAAAGGTTCCAAGCTCTTTGAGGACGAACAAGTTGGATTATTGGTGGAAATGCTCTTGTCTTCGGTCGATGAAGCGGTGGAAAAAAGCCGCCAACTGGCAACTAAAGCCGCCGAAGTAGAGATTGCTGGACTCCACCAAGAAAAACTCAATTTGTTCACGTTCCTCGAAGAAGAAAAGCATCGTGCGCACAAATCCAAGAAACAGGTGGACGCACTGGAAGACATTTTGCAGAAGCAGACGCTGGAGTTGGAGCAGATTCGCTTGGACAAGGAAGACATGAAGGAACGAGAAGCTCAGCACACCAGTGCACAATCCAAGCAACTGCAGGAGCTTCGTGAGCAGATTCAGGCACTGACCCAGCAGCTTCAAGAAAGCGAACAATCTCATACCGAGCAGCAAGCCAAATGGCAGGAAATGGAACAGAGCCAACAACAAGCGTTGAGTCAACTGGAGGCTTCGTTGAAAGAGACCGAATCCAAGCTGGTACAAGCGCAAGAAGAGACCCAGCAACTGCAGCAGCAACTTCTCCAGCTTCAACAGCAGCAATACAACTCGACTGACTCTTCGAGTGAGATCAATTCGAACGTTTCTTCTTCTGCTGGTGCCAGTGGCGATGGTGAGAAAAGCCCCGAAGAAATCAAGAAAGAGATTGACCTGTGGCGAATGCGGGCGATCAAAATGAAAAAGATGAAGGACGCTACGGACCAGGAACTTAAGGCTACACAAGAACAAGTGCTGGCGTTGCAGCAACAATTGTCGGTGCAACCAGCAACCGGCTCGGTGCCGTCTTCCGCAGTCACCACATCGTCTGAGGATTCGAACAACTCGTCCAAGACGCAACAAGAAATGCATCAAGCGCTTGAACAAATCCACCAGCTGACCAAGTCGCTCAAGCAACAAGAAGCGCACAACCAGCAATTGATGCAACAAGTGAAAGCGTTTGAAGCCGAAAAGCAAAAGGCTTTTGCTACTGGCTTTGAACAGGCGCAAGCGAAAGCCAGTGCGTTGATTTCGGAGCTGCAGAACCAAATGACCAAGTTGACAGAGGACCAACAGCAAGAAGCAGCGAAGCTGCGTGAGGAAATCACACAACTACAACAGAGTAGCGCAGCTCAGTTTGACAAGGGCTTTGCCAAAGGACAAGACAAGATGAAACAGGAGTTGGGGCTGCTCAAGGCGGAACTGGCGGTCCTGAGAGAGCAGAGTCTGAATAGTATCTCGAGTAGCACTTCGGACAAGACGTCAGGAGCCGCCGGTTCTGCTCCGAATTCGTTTGCGACTCCTCCGGGAACCAATGCGACTGTCGATTCCACAGTTTTCAAAGAAGACACTTGGGGTGATGACACCAACCTCGATGGTGGCGATGAGACTCGTGACGACTGGGGTGAATGGTGATCAAATCTCCAACGAGCAACACAAGTCTCGTTGATACTATACAGTTGGACAAAGCGAACGAATCATTTCTTTGGTGGTTTTTCTGGTCTTGACTGAGTCATGCTTGATGCACCTGCTCCCGAACCTGCACCTGCAGAAGGTTCACCACTTGCCTTGACCCACTCGCGGTACTCTGCCTCGATTTGCTCAACTGGATGCTTCCATTGAGTTGTCCTACGGCCAAACTGCATGTCAGAGGGGCTTCACGAGCATTACATTCAACGCAAGAATATTCAAATTCTCAAACGCACCGATGAGCATGGTCGACGTAGTACGGGTTGCCGTTCTTGGTGAACCGCAACTCCCAACCTTCGGGCACACTTAGACTCAGGATTTGCTTCATTTTGCTCCAGCTTGCAACTTTTGGTCGCGTCGGCGCTGGAACGGACGCTGCAGATGATGACGACTGGGACGAAACAACAGAGTTTGATGGCGAAGAAGCTTGAGATAGAGTTGGAGAGTTGGGAGATCTTGGAGACGGTAGTTGATGAGGTTTCTGTCCAGCGTTCTGCTGACACACGAAGAGATGGTTTCATATTTGGTATCAAGAGAGAAGTGTTTGAACACCATAGAACCTACTTCGCTTTTTCGACCTGATGTGGGTTGTCTCGAATCTTTTTCCTTATCTTTCTTGGTGGGTGACGTGGAGTCTGCATGGGTTGATCGACTGCTTTTGATCTGCTCTCCACCCGAATCGCCAGAGAGCTTGAGGAAGAACTCTGAGGATGGGATCATGGATTAACTCAATCCAGCGAATAGTCAAAGGGCCGCAGGATCTGTGAGGTACCTTCAATACTGATAAGGCGAGGTGACTCTGGATCAAGTAAAACCTTCAAGAGCGTCGCTCTCTGTGGAGAAAGGAGTTGCAATCCAAAATCCGCCAAAACATCTTCGAATGACGGAATAGCAATCTGGATCGAGATAACAAAACGTTGTTGTCATCAGTTGCTAACAGGAGAGAGAGATGCAATCCCACGACCGACTGACTTTGCCCGGGACATCCGCAACTGCAACAAACGCCTTCTTGAGGCCATTGTATGGTCTTTCGGGACACCGAGAGACGAGGATTTGCTTGATAGCGGACAGAATATCTGGTGCGGTTGCGCCAGCACCAAGGGTGGCGTGGCTTAGATTGGTCACGTTGCCGGAACTCGCAATCGGCACGACGGGACGTGTAGGAGAAACAAATGCCTCTTTCTTACTGGACTGAGCCTGAAGATCTTGAAGTTGGGCTTCAAGAATCTCCATTCTGCAACAAACACATAACACGCTCCTGTAAGCGACAAGTCTGGTCCATGCAACCCAGTAAAGCGACTTTGCGAGTAGACATACTTTCTCTGGTAGTTTTGTACTTCTTGGGTTTGTTCCTTCTTGACAAAGTCGAGTTTCCTCTTCAGTTTGGTGACTTCTGCGTCCGATTCTGTGTTGCTTCGATCTGCAATTTGGCTCTTCAGTTGCTTCACATATTCATTCATTTCTTTGCGCGAAGACTCGCTGTCACGAAGCTGCTTCTCCAGATCCGCTATCTGATTATGTAAAGCATGTTCGACTTGTTCATTTGCACTTGTGGCTGTGCTCTTGGTTTTCTTCGAGTCGGGATCACTCTTGGGTGCTGGTTGCGCAGGGATCGTTTGAAACGACGAAGAAGTGAATGCGTCCAATGATCTTGGTAAGGACTCCAGCAGTTTGGTTGCTCGTCGGATCATGTTTTGCTCCTTCACTGCCGAGCAGAGTGGAACCGTTGTCTGTTTCTTGACGTCAAACCTGTAGGCCAGATTGATGAACCCTACTTGGGTGGTGTGGTCTTGTGGATGACGCAACGCAAACCACTCATTGAAGACGAATCCTTCGTGAGCAATTGCCGAGGCAATGGAGATCTCACATTCTCCAAGTAGTTGGTCCGTTTTCTGCTGCTTGCTGTACACTTTGACAAGCAGCTTTGGGGTCAACGTCGCACCAACACGCAATTGTTCTACCACTGAGTTCCATTTGGCTTCAATCTCATCTTCGTTCTCACAATTGAAGAAGTCTGGAGACCAATTTGGTGGATACCCCTCGACTGCGTAATCGCTTGATGTGAAGGGATCGTAGGCTGTGCAATATAATCTTGCAGGTTGCTTGGCTTCTGCCAGTGATTTGCGCACACTCACCACCAATATATGACTGTTTCTTGTGGTTACATCCCGTCGATCTCTTTTCGTTGTTACTTTCAAGTGGTTTCTGGGCAAGAACGGGATCTTTTGACAGCCACTTTCGTCAGGAATTGAAGCGATTTGTAGAGTATCTGTGTAGACGACCGGTCGATCAATGCGCATGTCACTCTTTTCTGGTTCTTTGAGTTCAATGTATTCTTGCAGATTCCAAGTCGGCGCACCACTACCACTTCGATGGACTGGAGTCAACAAGATCTGGCCTTGAGGTCTCACCTCGACACGCGCATAATAATCTTGCATGCCACTTAGCAGATGTTGAAACCTGGTCCAGTCAGTTGTCGTTGTCGCATTCTTGCCAATCACTTCAAAACGAACATGCAACGAACAGACGGCTTGCTTCAAAAACGCCAAAACAGAGCGAGGTGCAAACTGAACAAGAAATGACGCCACAACCTCTTGGAAATTGATGGCTTTGGCCTGCGTGAGTTGAGCCAGGATTGCCGAATCGACCGCAAACCCGAGCCATTGGTTGGAAACGCTCCAGAAAAACGGCAACGTGACTTGATTCAGTTGGTCACGAAGTGTTTGAATGAATGGTTCTGTTTCCACCATCACCAGAAACAAAGGAGGGAAAGAAGATTCGCTGTTGGTCAGTTTTTCACAACTCGTGTCCAGATCGGCCTTGTTTACCACGAAATCAAGCTGGAAACGATGAAGGAGCATCGTAAATGCTTGGTTCAAATGGGGCCAACACGTCGAGTTGACGAGTCCAGTTGGTTTGAGTACAAATGCTTTCTCACGGGGCATACTCCATTGCTGGTCGCCAGGGGTCTCATGGTGAACTTGAGCTTGGGAAATCCAGGCATTCTCTTTGGTGTACTCGTCTTCATACAACGTAAAACTCATTTCGTGTTTGAAGATTGGATCGATTGCACGCAGTACAAGTTGTTGCCCCTGCACTGGCTGATCCACAAGTGAGAGTGTCACAAGATAACACTTGGGCCCTTCACCAAGTCGTACGAGGTTTTCGGTTGCTTGGCATAGTTTGAGCTCGATCTCGTTGATTGTATGCCTACAAATCAGGCATGTAAACAAACGGAAGGTCACCTCGGTCCACGTCGCTCTCTCCAAGATCATCGGTTCTGTCGTACACCTGGTGAACACATTATTCTCTTCGCGGATGGCATCAAGAGCCATCGCCAACACTAGTTTGGTGACAAACCGAGCGTCTTTCTGGTCGGTCACAGGCTCGTTACAAGCAGTGTAGCCGAGTTGCACTACTCGATTTAGGAACTCGACTTGATCAAGATGTTGATTGATCTCGATACCAAAGAGCTTTCGCCACCAATGCTCAACAGCTGTCTCTAATGAGCAAATCTTTTGTGCCAAAAAGCTCCGTAGGGAATCACAAATCTGCTGCAAATCAAACGTGTTGATGCATTCCATAAGCAGCTTGGAGGGGGTCTGAAACACCATCTTGTGCAAAACCTGACCGGAATTCATGAACGCATAGTCAGAAGAAGAGTCCCTCGAGCACTGTTGGAAGCTTAGTGCGAAGCACAGACGCTGGAGTTCCGAAGGGCGGATGGCAAGGCCGAGTCTGCTGCGAATGGTGTGACAATTCTCAAGGATCTCACTTCTGGACATTCGTTCGTGAAGAAATAGACAGAAAGCGGACCAGTAAACAGAGTCTTTGGTGGCCGCGATGGCAGCATCCAGCTTGATGAGTTTGTGAACTAATAGAGTTTCAACTCGTTTGGCAGCGATTTGAGATGAACGCTTGGTTGTGAACGTTTTCCCGCAAAAGGAGTCGACATAACGACGAAATTCGTTCATATCTACGGCATCGTTGGCATCACTGGAGCTTTTCTCCATTCGATGCAGAAGAAGGATAGCTTCTTCTTTGCTTGATGGAAGCCCTAAGCTGCTCAGCATCTCAACGAACTCATCAATCTCGATGCATCCATTTCCATCGGTATCAAATCGATCAAAAACTCGGCTGACAGCATCGACCCCAATCATACTCTCGTCAGCACTCTGACTGAGCTGAAGATGCATCACCCGTTGGAACACAATGCACCCTCTCTCACTTCGTTTAGCACGATCCTTTCCATTGATGCGTTCGACCTGCATACCATGCCTGGAGCAATGATGTGTGCACACCCAGTCATTTGAACTGCTGCTGAACACGTAGGAACTGTACGCTTCATCAACAATATGATTCACAAGAGAAGCCACGAAACCCTCCGTGTCAGACTTGTCGATACTTCCATGATCAGCAGTCAGCGGTCCTGATGTGGATTCATGATTCGCATCGCGCTGAGTTGAGCTTGGCTGCCAGACTTGGTCTTTCAAAATCCAATCCTTGAACTCATCTGCACTGATTTTTCCGTCACCATTTCGATCGAACTGCCCGAGAAGCGACGATATCTGCACCGTCGTCAAGACAGGCTGAATGTTTAGTGACGCAAGTGCCTTGGTGAATTCCTCCGAATTCACTTCCCCGGACTCATCAAGGTCAAAAGTCGCAAAAAGATCATCCAAATGAGACGTATCGAACCCACCGAGCTTTCGAATAAGAACATTGCGTAACTGAGCACCAACTGATTCCAATGGAACTCGTTCATGCTTGAAGCAGTCTTCACAGAGTTTGTGTTTGTCCGGGAGCCGCAAGTAGCATTGTTGACAGAACAAGTTGACACAACTCGAACCTGCACAGGTCTTGAATGGCCCCATTGCGCTTTCACTCTTGGCATTCGCCGTCGACGGCGAACTGATTGCGACATAACTGCGCTTTGGGACCACAAATCGGGTGCCACAATCATAACATTTGGCAATCGTTGAGCCACTCTTTCGTCCTCCAATCAAACGAGGCAGGCCGATCATCTTTTGCTTGTCGCCAATGGAATCTTGCTTGCTCTTTTGAATTTGCTTGAACCGATCATATCTTCTGTGCTCGAGTTGTTTCATTCGACTCGTTTTGTGCAACGGAAACGAACCTGGGGATGCCGTGAGACTGGTTCGTAGAATAGATCTCGTTCGAATTGAGGCTTTCAGTGGAGATCCCATCGGTGCAATCCTTTCTGCAGTTCTTGGTGTGATTGGTACTTCAGCCTGGAAGTCACCATTTGGATGAACCGCCAGTTGGTCAGCACTTCTTGAGCGAATGGTTTTGTGGTACTGATCGTCAAGTAATTGGTACAATAACTGAACGGGTTGCCTGGAGGATGTAATCGAACTCTCTTGTGATGGAGTTGCACTTATCTTCTTGTTTCTTCTCTTTCCCGCATTTGTCCATCCAACATGCTCAAGGAACGGTAGGCTGTGGGAAGCCAAGTTGAAAGCCTGAGAGTGTTCCACCAGATCTTGAACAATCTGTTTGCGAACTCTCTGTTCTGCGTGGGAAAATTCAAGGGCAGGAAATTGAATGGTACGCTGTTGTTTGCCAATCCTGTTTGGATCATTGATATTGTCGACACTCAGGCCTTTGCCACTTCGAATCTCAACTTCCAGCCATCCTTCTTGGTGAAGCTTTTCTGGAACAACGTCATCTTCGACTTCGGGTGAGTCAGCAACGATGCGATCTTCCTCGATCTCTTTCTCGAATAAGCCCACGATCTGATCCATTCCGACCACTCCGGTGTTTTTGGCATCCAATCCACTGAACAACAAAGCGATTTTTTCGTCTCCGAGCTCATCATTCTTGAATCCCAACGCAACAAGCTTACGCCGGAGCTCGTGTCTCTTCAGAACAGTCTTCGCGTTACTTTGTTGAAACTCCTTTTTGACCTCGCGCAACCCAACTCCTTTGGACTTGGCCAGCGCCAAAAAGTCTTCTTTCGCGGTTTCAAAGCGTCGTCTTTTCTCTTTGAGGTTTTCAGCCTCAGTGCTTGAAAGCTTTTCGAAAACTGAGTTCCTTCGTCGATCTGCGTCTGTTGATGAAGAAACTGGCGGTGGTTCGTCGTGAAGAGCGAAAGAGGTTTCGGAAACCTTGCTCAGGCTTGAGTCCAACCATGACACTCGTCGAGGAGGTGAAGATGGGGCTACAGCACCACCTGTAATCTCCTTTGAGATCGCATTGGTGGTGCCCCCATTTTCTTCTCCTTCTTCTTCTTCGGCAATTTTCTCTCCTCCTTCTAGCTTGAACGAACTCTTGTTTGAATAAACTGAGATCCAAAAGCTTCCAACATTCGTCTTTCCAGAGTCTTTGTCCTAACGTGGAGAGGTTTATCCAGTCAGACTTGATGATATACTCCCCCAAGATATCTGAAGGATGCTTACCGTGCGCATATACATGCTGGGAATGATGCAGTATTTGCCGGGTTCGATAGTGACATCCACCTAGAATCACACACAAAACAGCTGCTAAGCCATTATGTGCCACACGGCCTGACAGAGCAGTCATAAGCTCACGCTGACTGATTGCTTGAATGTATAGGCTGGTTGAGGCACACCATCTTCGACGACCCTTGATATTACAGTTCCTGGTATTATTGCTGGAGGAAGAACTTCAGGGCGTGCCCCACTTTTGTAATCGATGCGATCTTTGTCCTTGTACAACCGGTAGTATGGATCAGCCTTTCCACTTGGTTCTCGGATTTCATGTTTTTTGGGGTTGTCAGCGCATGCACAAAGAGAGCAAATATGGAATCCAATGGGAACGATTTTCAGATTGTCTTTGCCTCGAGGATCTTCTTGACTCAGCGATACAAAAACCCGACTTCGTTCTTCGACTATGAACTCGAAATGTGGGTTGTTGAGCCAGGTGTTCTTTGTGATGTTGCCACCGCAATTTAGTTCATTCCAACATCCCTCGACACGTCTTCCAGCCCATTCATCTGGAAAATCTGCAACCGCCAGCAAGATACTCATCAGGCATTGACCCACGTGCTGATCGATTCAATCTGAACTCAACACGAACCGATGCCGGCGAAGAAATGCGTGTAGTATTGCATCCACGCTTCGTACGACATGAAAAACGTGCCGTCATTGGCATTGACATCGACGACTTCTTGCTGGGAGATCTCATTCATGGTGAGTTCTCCACGATGATTGATATCCAAATACACTCGCTTTTGCGCATTGCTTCCAACAGTTCGCTTTAGCGTTCTGAAGAATTGCTCAATGGCATCTTGGTTCTGGATCCGTTCATCTGAGGAATCAGACCACGGTCCTGTCTGGAAAGAAGGAAAAGTGGCGTTATGAGCAAAGCACACTGACAAAGTGTTACCAGATTGTATGCAACCTACCCACTCGCCCATTCCCCAGGGGTTGCGTAGCTTCACGAGCTTGATTGTGTCATTCTTTACAGTCTTGATTTCTCCGGCATCGACTAAAGCATACGCATGTCGGTAATACAAACCTGTCACACGGGCAAGCACCGATTTGTCATCGAATTGGTCTCCGCCAGTTCTCGTCAATGAGATGTGAGGGTGTGGTCACCGTTGCCTGCACTTTGTTCAGCGGCTACACTTTTGTCGCTTCCTGTTGGAGATGGTTGAATTGAACAGCCCATCAGCGTTCCAGTGTTCTTGTATTGGATGATCTTCTCCCAAAATGGGTCGCCTCGCTTCTCTTCTGGTTTGCGCGGAGCAAATGGATCTTCTCCAAAGCCAGGATGACCCTTTTTCATGATCACTTGCTCTGAGCACATCCCAGTCAAATCGTTCAAAGCAACGTCAACAAAGCCGCCGATTAGTGCTTCATAGCTGCCGTGTAGTTTGGCATACGCTTTTTCGAGCAAGACAACCCTTCAGGAACAACATGAACGTTCGGTGACGACATGATCCCTCGATGCAAGTGGTGAGCAAACACCAGAGAATGCGCATACCAAAGCTCGTTGGGATCTCTACAACGTCCAAAGAATGGCTTGCCAGGTTTATTAGGCCCGAACCCAAACACCGGTATGCGGTCATCGATGACCACATAGTTCCAGACAAAGTTCTGGGCCATTTGATATTCCCACAAAGCTTCAGTTTGGCGTAGAAGCGTATGCCAAAAGATCACTGACTCACTTTCATAAATCGACACACGAACAGTCCTTTAGACTTGAAATCGTCACCTCGCCAAAATGTCTGCTCGAGGAGATCTCGTCGAGTAGCCACGACACTCAACGCGCCTAACAAGTTTAAAAACGTGAAGGAGAGGTTCGCCCCCCTGCATAGGCACAAAGCGACATAATGCATCATCATACTTACTCAAAAACCAGCAATTGCCGATGTTTCCTTGCACCACATCGCCCGAACTCACACCGTCAGCGAACAATCGTGCTTCGCTGGCGAAGCTCACTTCGTCTGACGAGCAATCGACCGCCTCGTCTTCTTCACGCTCTTGATTTTCCATTTGCGTTGCTTGGCTCGAATTAGCATCGCTAACATTGCATTCTCATCAGTGAAAAGAGAAGAGCTACGGAAGAGTGCGTTCGCCGTGAACTCACATCCCATCGATATCATCGTCAACCGCATAGACAGGTCGTTCCCAACGAATCTTGTCATTCTTTAGAAGCTGAAGCAACTTGATCTGGTGTTGAGTTCCTCCTTTTGACGGAACATTCTGCAAAACAGAGAGTCGTCATGGTTCATTGCACTTTCAAATGATACACTCACGAAAACAAGTCACGTACCTGCCCGTTCTTGCAGATGGCACTTGCACCCCATTCGTCCTCTTTGGTCGGACCAAACACTGGATCCACAAAGTGTCTCCCGTCTGCGCCATTCGACTCGAGATTGTTCTTGAGCAAAAGCTTGATTTTCTCTTGGAGATATTGATCGGCAAAATGAATGCCTTCTACGAGTGCTTTGCCTGCGAGCCCCTGGATTCTGATCGAGATGATTGTGTCTTGCTTGCTGGAGACAATGGAGATGCCCAATTGCTTGAGTCGCTCTTCCAGAGCATTCAGATTCAATGAGATTCGAGTGCGCTCGTTACTCATTGGTTCTCCTTCTTTGCTCAAGCTGGTCTGCACTACAGCGGCAGGGATTGCCGATGTCGATTGGAACAAGTCCCAATCGATACCCGATCCGAAAGGTCACCTGCATGAACCGGTCTCTCCCGGTCCTGAATTGCGCATGACATGACACTTCACAAATAATCGATCGACGGAAGAGGAACAGTGCTGAACTTGACCTTGGGCCCGAGAATACGAGAATTCATGTTGCATTCGATATATCCAAGCTACTCGCTTGAAAGATCCGTGATGCTGTTCATGGCAGCCATTGTGCTAAACAGTAGGCAAACCATGGATGATCCGGATCATATTTTTCCATGAACTCTAACCCGAGCAACAGAAGCCATGGGCAGAGCAAAACAGTCATGACCACCAACGTGACCAAGAAGACAAATCGTTGGGCCTGCAATTCTTGCTGTCGAGCCACAAAGTGTTCTTCCATTGAGCGGGTTCCCAGCTGGTGTAGTTGCTCACTTACACCTTGAGCTTCTGCAAGATCCTGGTCAGTTTTGAACTCAGCATCCGGGAGATGCAGAAATCGACACTGACGCAGCTCATCGCATAACGCTTGGATGAGATACTCTCGTTGAGAGAATTCTCGATCCCGAGCCATGTGCATAGCAGTGAGTTTTGAGAAGCTGGTCGTGATGGTGGCACAGGATTCTGCAGCTTCGTCGGATGATTCGTGAAGCGCAGAAGTGATGAAAGTGCTTTGTTTCAGTACATCTCCCATGAGGTACTTGACTTCTGAGGTCAGCTCGGAGTTCTCAAGTGAATCGGCAAGTTTGAATAGAGACGCATCGTCGTCTAACGCCAGATCAACTTCATCTCGATTTGCGAACTGGTGCTGCCGTTGTTGTCGTTGCTGGTGGTGGGCTGGTGTAACAGGCTGTTGCTCAATTGGAATTGGATTTGGGTGTGAATCCTTGCTAAGGGATACCACGTTTTTTTTCGAAATGCTTGGTGATGGGGAGGCAACCTGTTTGTATATTGTCAACGTCAATTATCGGTGTCATACACTGGAATCAACAAACAAATGCAACCACGTACGACATCTTTGACGACACCCATCCTTCCAGCACTCACGATGTTCTCAATGGTGCGTTGGAATCCCTCGAAATCCTTGCGGTATCCCATGGAGTTTGTCAAAGACGATATCAAACTCCTGACAGAATAGAATGGACCCACTTGGTTCGCGACGAGAAACACAATCTGTGCAACGTATCGCATCCCCAGCACGTGCTTGGTGTGGATGTAAACAAAATGTTGATCCAAGTCATTGAATTCAACCTTGTTGATGCACGCGTAGGGGATGTTGATGACTTCAGTTCCTTTCGTTTTGTCTCGACGGTAGAATGTTGCCGTCGTTTCTCCGAAATCAATCCACGAGTCAATTCGAATGGAATCCTATCAAGCAAACACGCGGAAACAATAGAACTGTTGTCGGTTCATTGATTGGCACCGAACTCCAACTAGTCACTCACCAAGTGGTCACGATCCGTTGGCGAAATCCAGCATTTGTGCACTCGAAAGCTTCGACAAGCCATCGTGAGCTTGTTGAGGGACATGACACTGTGTCTCGCGACTTTTGGGTCATTCTTCGTGACAAAGAATCCACAACAGCCAACAAATAGTCGTCAGATACTCGATGTCCAAGATGTGGAATCTGTTACACCGATAGGTTTCACCCAGTGCCATCCAGATTCAAGAGGCAAGAGCCGCAACGCTCGCGCATTCAGCATCTTCAGTTCACACGTGAGCGCGTGCATGGTGTTTTGTTGATCTTGTTCATGAAGAGCACAGGTAAACCCAGCGAGAGTCATAAACAAACACTGCTGCAAAGGAAAATAGCCAGTCTCGAGCAACACGCGAGTCAACTTGATCAAGACCGCAAACTCCTGCATGGCAAAACGTGCCACATCCACGGTAGTCTTTTGGCCCAGTATCTGCCAACTGCAAATCGCATTCTCCAGTCGGGTGCTCAGCGCTTCCTCACTATCCAGCGCGATGTTCAGTGTCACATGGAGTTTCTCCAGTTGACGACGACGCTGCATGGCCGAGTGCAAAAGAAGAACACATTCAACCCAGTGAGCACGCTGATCAACACTTTCTGTATCAGCTTGTTCTTCTGTTTGTTCCACTCACTTTGTGCTCCGGATGGAACTCCTCGGAGCAACAAGAAGACTCTCCGTCGGTTGTTTCCAACTCAATCGGACGCTTGCGAGAACCCCAAGAAGTGGTTGCAGAAGCTACCGACCGAAACAGTAGCCACACATGCACATATTCCTCTTGCTGTAAGCCACTCTGTTGGCTCATTTTGCCGAAAAGTCCTGACGACAAGTCGATGTATTCCGTCCATTTACCTTTTGTCTCGTCGATTTCCCACATTTCCGCGCTCAGTGTTTCCTTTGCCGAATGACAAACATTCCAGCTTCAACATTTGGGGCGACGGGACCGACTTGTATTTCGGCAGGGTACTGTGCTGTCCTGAGTGGGTTTTGTGAGTTAAATGCCAACCCGGTTTTGCGACCTGTTGTAGCCCTCTGCGTTTATGTTTCTGCGCTGTGCTTGTCGTATTGGGTGGCAAACTGACGACTGCGTGGTGTCAATTGGATGACCAGGATATGACAATGGGATCCACGCTTCAGGTTGTTGTAACAACTCACGTGGTGGTCATCCATGACGAACACCACCAAATGCTGATCCATTGGGATCCAATGCCCGTTCCATTCCATGCATTGCGATTTGAACCATTCGAAAGGGACTGATTTCCATCTGAGTCTGGATCTCAAGTCTGGTGCATCGTGTTGTCGACTTGCATCCACTACTCTCTACATAATAATATAATGCTTAGTAACATGGTATGACAGTGGTGTGTCGTCTTGTGGTTTCCATCATTCGCGTTGACATTATGCTTTTTAACTGAGCCAATGCCACCATTCGAGGTTCGCCTTCGAATGTGCAAGCACCAGAAGAAATAGATTGGAAGAGGATGAGTTGGAGTTCATTGACCTCAATGTTCCAGTCAATGCTGATCACACGCGTCTCAGCTCCCATAAGCACGTATGGTCCAAACGGGGTGTCGATACGGAAGTCCTTTATGCGGAAGCACGTTCAAACCAAGTCAGCCGAGACAGTAAAACAAGGATATTCCAAACACATTCTGCAAGTTTACCACACGACTCGGTTCTGTGGTCAATCAAACGTGGAATGAATTCTCTCTCGCACAAAGAGACAAAAACTCACAAGTACACCACACACAATGAACACTGGCCACTACTTTCCGTTCCTGAATCTGAGTTCGATCCATTGATGTTGGGTCTTTAGCTGACAGATCGATGATTGCTGTCGTTTCTTCTCCATTCTGACGCTTCTTGAATCTTGGCTGATAGTTCTGTGCTTGTTTCAACGGTTACTCTGTCGAGGAATCGCGTGACGCGCTTGTCGATTCCCGAAGAGAAGCGGAACTTGCTCTCGTGATCTCGTTGGCGAACGACGATCGACGGCTTGCATGTGTTTCATTCCAACCAGCATCGCCACCACGCCCACCAAGCAGACACCAAACAGGAAGGCGATGCCTGCATGAGAATTGTTGATTGTTTCCGTTTTGCGCCCTGGAGTCATCTCGGCATTGGCATCGATTATTTGATCTGGATCATCCAGGTCCTCGAGAGTCATGTCCAAAAGACACTTCGTTCGCACCAAATGACCAAACCAATGCGCAGCCAAGCGTGGGATTCGTTTCAGATCGTCAGGATGAGATGGTGGCAGTCCAGCACGAGTTTCGACAGTATGATTCACGAAGAACAGTCCAAAGCGAGGATCAAAGCTTCCCCACTCGTAATTGTCCATGAAGGACCACGCAGTGTACCCGATGATCTTGATGTTGAACTCGTGCATTGCTCTCCACACTTGCTTGAGGTAATTCTGAAAGTACCAGAGTTGGTCCTGGCTTTCAATCTCTTCGTTGCCGCACCATCCATTCTCGGTGAGCAAAATGGCTGCCTCGGAGTCGAACTCATGCATGTACCGGATCGTATCGAGGTATCCTTTGGGGAATGCACTGAACCACTCGCAATTGTACTTTCCCTCGCGGTTCTTGCTGGAACGGCGTGCGTCCTTGGGGCGACCTACGTGTGGAGCATTTAGATCTTGGTCCCATCCCATAGCGAGTTCAGTGCATTTATCTTCATTTGTCTTTTCATCACATCCGATGACCAAATCGGAGCCGTAATGGTTCAACATGAGCAAATCGTACGATCCACGCAATAGGACCTTTTCTTCGTCCGTAAACTCTGGAAGACGATCGCCTGCTCGTTGTTTCATGACCTCAGGGTAATCTCCTTTGGTAATGGGTAGCAGGAACCACCCGAGTTCAAACTGATTCCTACGGTCGGCTGCAGCAACATCCTGTGGATTCAAAGGATCTCTTGGATACGAAAAACCCTTGTTGAGCACAATGCCGATTTGCGCATTCTTCAGAGCTACACCTTTCGCTTGAAGACAGCGAAGTTGTTCCACTGCTCGAGCATGAGATAGCAAGACATGGTGGCCAACGGTATACACTGCCGTGCTCGAATTAGTGATTCCTGGTGGAGAGTGTGTGCTGGAATACCCTGACAACACGAACGACAGAGGCTCATTGAAGGTCGACCAGAACTTGACTTTTGTGCCATATTCAGCAAACACCAAGAATGCAAAATCCTCAAAATGATCAACCATCTGCTCGTTCAACCACCCCGGCGGATCCAACGCATGATGCAACGAGGCTGGTAGATCCCAATGGTATAGAGTCACAATCGGCTCGATGCCTTTGTCATGCAACGAGTCCAAAACCTGATGGTAAAAGTCAATTCCTGGTTCATTGCGAACCATTCGACTACTCGAAGGCTCCCACGTCATCACGCGCGACCACGAGATCGACATGCGAAAGCTTCCGAGGCCCATCTGGCCCATGAGTTCAATGTCCTGCTCAAAGCGATGCGCGAAATCATCGGTGACATCGGCACATTCCATTTGTGGTGCGTGTTGGCGACAGAATTCGTCCCAGACACTCGGTGTTCGCGCAGTCTCGTTCCATGCGCCTTCCACTTGATACGCGGCTGTGGCCGTGCCAAAGAGAAACTCCGATGGGAAGCATCGTCGGTCCCCGGTTGCCTCCGATGCGTTGGCAGAATCCCCTCGGAAGACGGTGAAGTGAAGCAGTAGCAAGTGCAACAAAACTGGCGACAGCTCAAGACACCGCGGCATCCTTGTGAGGAGCACAGAGCACTGAGAAATGGTTGCGGAATCCTGTTGAACCTGGTGACCCGACCCGACCCGACCCTTACAATGGGTGACCTCAAGGTCGCATACAGGTACGTGCGCTCCGTACATTTCATAGAAAGGGCGAAGGAACGCCGCAAAAACGATCGCTTTCAAAGTTCGCTTCCTGGCGCTCTCCCCCCCCCCCCCCATCGTTTTGCTGGTGTTGATATCGCACGGATTGACAGCATTGCAGATGAAGAAGCGGTCACTGACAGACGTTAAACCGTATCTTGTTTGGTCACCAGAGAATGATGAAAACGCTCAACTGCAAGCGTTTGCTAACTGAAGCCGGGAACAATTGCTGAGGCGGCGTTGGAGAGGATGATAGGATGGCACTCATTCCTCCCATTGTACGCTCCCAATGACCAACATTCCGTTTGGATTTGGTACCGGCTTGTATCTCGGCTGGATACGGTACTAGTCCATTTGGTACCCGCTTCGAGGCCGTGTGGTACCAAAATATTGCAATTGTGAACATGAGCGGGTTGCAAGTCACCAAAGAGACCCTCATGGTGCGGAATCTTCAGCTGTTGGGCTTTGGAAATGATACTTTTGGGCGCGACAAAACGTCGATGGCCGGTGGCGGGTTGTCAGCGGCGCCAAAGCTGATTCCGTACGTCTCGATGTTTGATCGACCCAATGAGAAAATGCTGTTTCATGTGGTGTTTTTCCTGTTGGGCAAGATCGCGCCAGAGAAACAACAGGTGCAGACAAAGCGAGAAGCACGGGACATAAGCGCTGCAAATCGAGTGGTTGAGTGAATGTCTGATGATGTGGGTTGGACGCATAGGAATTCCGGTTCTGCTGGCCGATCGTGACACCTCAAGACAAGAGCAATTTCAAGCGCGTGGTGCAGGTGCTACTGGGACACCATAAGCTCGCTCGCTTCTTTCTGTCTCTTTCTGTTTCAGCTAACGTGAGGGTTTAATGCACAGAGCATGCTTCAAGAGCTGGAACGACAAGGATCCTTGCCGGTTGGATCGAGTCAGGCCTCGCGCATCAACACCGGATGTGGCCCAAGGTAAGTCAGATCACACCCGACCCATCGAACGCCTTGACGTGACTGACAACTGAGTATGCAACATGCAGACTCATCGATCTCATCTGGCGACTGTCTTCTATGGCACTTCGTATCGTGATGCAACGCGATTTCTCCTCATCTTCCACGTCAAAACGCACGAAGCATCGCAAGGAACTGAGTCCTTTCGAGGAAAAACGCCAGCAAAACCCAGCGGAGGCTCTTCTGGCCATCAAGTCAAAAATCGCCATGAAAACCCATCAATTCAAACGCAAATGTCTCGCCAACAGCCTCGTTCAAGACGAATGGGTGGCATCGGCCGCGAAACTCACTCGAGCCATTGAAGAAACCAATCGTCTTCAGGTGGTTATGCTCTCTAGGATTAGTCGTCGTCTTGGATCTTTTGTCTCTAATGGCTTTCTATTTTGCTACAATCGTGTAGCGTAAGGTACAACAGGAGCAAGTAGAGCATGATGCGAACGTCAACCGAGTCATTTACTCGCAGACGGGGTGTCTCGACCGCACATCCAAGCTCAGTCAGCTTGAATCCAACTGGAAAGTGATCGACCAGGTGCTTCAAAGCGTCCAGTTTCAAACGAACCGCGCTGTTCTGGAAACAACTGACAAAATCGCAAGAGATCAACCGGTTCTGGACGCTTCGTCCCTCCAAATGGCCGAAGACAGTGACTCTGCGACAGGCAAGAGAAGAATTGTGCTGACAGAACTGGTTCGTCATGCAGAAGCAGTGCTTCGAGCTTGCTACCATAGGATGGATCGACAAAATCTGGAGAAATTCTCGAAGGCCCACGATGCTCAGCAGCTTGCTGCAGTTGTGAAAACGAGCAGCAACCACATCGCAATGCTCTCTAATCTGGTGCAGAATCTGCAGCAACTACTAGGCAAGATCCGCGACCAGAATGAACAAGAATCTCGCGAGTTTTACATTCAAATCGCGGCTAAGTCCATGCAAGATCAGTCAAATGGTCTCGAAAGCATCCCTTTGTGCCCCCCGACGCCTGCACTTGTCGATTTACAAGCAACTGAAACCACGAATCTGACCTCACCTTCTTCGAAAAGTCAAACGGAAGAAGAACAAAAGGAGCTGGTGTCTTCCTTGCAAAAAATCTCGATGAACGAGCTGTCAGGAATAGCAGCAGATTCGGTGCGCAAGTCAGTGTGGGGCAAACGTCCTCATCAACGAGACTGGCCTAAGAAGGGTGAGGATGGGACGAGCCCGATGCACCAAGGAGATGACGATCCAGTGTTTCGTCGACTCAGTTATGACGATGAAGAAGTAGAAGACATGGAGATTTGATGGGAAGTCTGACGTGAAAATGCTCCTCAACAAACGGTCGATGTGTTTTCAATCTCAGAATCAGATCTTGCTAAGGTTATCTACATGAGCGCACCATATTATGAAGTAGAGTTATCGACGGTCTCTGGCTATGGCTATGGATGAAAATCTTTCATGCGATCGGCAAGCACCTGCTCATGGGCTTGAGTCATCTTCATGATCCGTTCACTCGCTTGTGCTCTTTCTCGGTTGAAGATCTCTTCAAGTCGTAGGCGTTCCGGAATATCTCGAGCTTGTAAGAGGATGTACTCCCTTTGCTCTTCAGCATGATGCTCTTCTTCCAGCACCAGCAACAGTTCCTGGTTTTGCTTTCTTCGCAGTGCATCCAAGTCGGATTTGGTGGTGGCGGTGTTTCCGTTGGTATTTTGCGCTTGCTTGTGCACTGGTGTTGAGGTTGGTGAAACACTGGACGCCTCCATTTCTTGTTCTGTGATGGGAGCCACCAGTGCAGTGGCTTGCTTGTTCTGGTTCTTTTTCCAAGAAGAAGTTCGCGCAGATGCACTCATTGGTCGCGGTCGTATTGGTTTTGAACACGACGATGTCGGATCTCCACCGGTCTGAAACAGCTTGGACGCTGAATGAGGTCGCGATAGTTTTTCCAGTGAATTGCTTCCACTTCCACTGGCACTTGAATGACCGCTTGACGAGTTCCCATTGGTCATGGGCAACATTCCGCACAACTCTTTGGGTAATTCGTACTTTTTGGTGATTTTCATCTTGTGGAACGAGTCCAAGAGCTTTTGCTTTTGCAGCAGCGCCATTTTCTTGACCCATTGTCGTCGTTTCAATAATTCGTTGCGTTGGTGCTTGATGGTTTGTGCACGTTGGTCGTCTTGTTGGATCCGTGACAAGAGAATCTCTTTCTGATACAAATCCTGGCGTTGCTTGCGTGCCATGGCTTCTTTGATCTCTTCTTCACGAAGCTTGGCTTCCATCAATCGCTTTTTGATGAACTGCACCTTTTGGGAATGCATGGCTTCGGCGGTCTGCTGCTTGCGCTCGAGCAAGTCTTGCGCGCTTTCCTGTTTCTCCTGCATCAGGCTCTGCATTTTCCACAAAACCTGCTGGCGTTGCAATGCTTTGGCTTCCTCTTGTGCGACTTTCATTTGTTGTTGTTGAAGTTTGAGCTGTTCGTTGAGTTCAAGTCTCTTTTGGACCTCTTCTTCTTTGGAAATGATGGCAGCCTTACGGTTTTGTTCGAGCATCGCCAGTTGCTCCTGCACTTGCTGGATCATTTGCTGCTTGGAAAGTGCTCTTTGGGCAAGCAGTTTCTCTTTTTCCAGTCGCTTTTTTTCATATTCCTGCCGTGCTTGTTCGCTTTGGAGCTGCTTCTGGTGGTATCTTTCCTTGGCTTCTTGCTGCAGCTGTTGCTGGTCATGCAACACTGTCGCGATGCGCATTGCATTTTGGAGTTGTCGCTGTTCGACTTCTTTGGCCTTTTGCTGCTTTTGGTGGTTGAGTTTGGCTTGACGAAGGGCTTCTTTTTCCTGTAAAAGCTGCAACTTTTGCTCCATTTGCAGCAATTGAATCTGCTGCTGTTGTTCCAGCTCCAGTTTGCGCGCTTCCTGGCGCTTTTGCAGTTCGATCTCTTCCTTTCGACGCTGTTTGATCATTTTCTTCTCGAGTTTTTTCTGCAATTCCAGCTGTTTCAACAGCGCAAGTTGCTCTTCGGCTGCTTGCTTGCGCGCGAGTTCCATTTGCTCTTTTTCGGCAGCGACTTTTTCCATTTCTTTGGCTCGTTTGATGGCATCGGCTTGGCGTTGACGCAGCAACTTTTCCTTTTGCAACTTGAGCTCTTGTTCTCTTTGTGCCTGTTCTTGGGCCTTTTGGACGGCAAGAAACTCGGCGGATTTCATCTCAAGCGCGAGCAATTGCTGCATCTCTAGTAACTGCCGTTGTTGCAACTTCTCCAGGCGCTTTTTTTCGCGCAGAATGACAGTGGCATCACGTTCTTTGGCTTCTTCTTCTTGCTCTTGCTCTTCAATGGTCTTTGGGACACTCAGCAGGTTCTTGGAGACGGGTGATCGACAAAGACTTCTTGTTCGTGTGGACGTGGTGGAGCGAATGCCGTACACTTCCACTTCCATCAGTTCGTGGCGTTGCTGCTGGGCATTTTTCAGCAGCATTTGACGCTTTCTTTCGTACCGGGTGGCCTTGAGTTCTACCAACGAGGCCTCTCTGTGTTTGTATTTCTTCTTGAAATACTCGATGGGTCTTTTCAAGAGTTCTTCGGGGCAAATGCCAAGCATTCGACACGCCTCAATCGACCGTGGGCTTGTCAAGATGGGCTCTTTGCTGGCGCTACCGGGGTGATTTTCATCATAATTATCCAACGTGATCGATGAAAAGCCATCAAGATTCTCCATTGCCAATGACTCTTCCAGTGCATTGTCTGTTGCCTGATTCGGAGATCCAGTGTCGTCCTCGGTATCAGCCAGTGGCTGCGTGACGATCCCGCTCATTTGCACTTGCGACCGCTCCAATCCCACTCACTGTGCCAGCACGGACGTGTGAAATGTGGGAATTGTCGGTGGCGTTTTGATGCGCTTGTGTGCAGTTGTTTGCACGTGGTCTGTTGTCTCGTTGCGGAATGACAAAGCGTTGGCGTATTTTTGGATTGACCGGCTAACTTTATCCGTGCGGCGGGCGACAACAATTGATTTGCAACCTTTCAAGATCTCCACAACCACATTAGTAGCCCGGCAGTTAATGTGGCACGAAGAGTGGCGATAGGAACAGCCACACCGAGTTGGTGGCAGCAGAGTGCAACACACAATTGTGAAAAGGCGTGAAGTGTTGTGGCAACAACAGACCCAACGGCAAAACAAAACACAATGAGCAATTCGATGACGTCGATGCGAGTAGAAGGAAACGACCAATCGGGTTCCTTGGAGACCACCAATGGTACCACCCACGTGCCGACCATGTCCATGGAAGAAATGGATCCCAGTGTCGTCGGAGGGTACCGAGTGATCTATGATCGCGAAACGCCATTTGAGCTCCGCATTCAAGACGAAGACAACACACCACAGCAGATTGGCACCTTGGAAGCCATCAAAGTCAAGATTCTTATTCAGGTGAAAGCCGTCCCTCTGCCTCTCTGGGGCTTTCACTCGCCGGCTGACTTGAAAGCAATGCAACCAACCATCAGGGTGAAGACTCCGAGACCCGATCGGTCAAGGTCGAACTCTCCACTGAAACCGACTTGTTTTTTCTATACACCCACGTGTGTGATCTTGAAAGCTTCCATATGATGCAAGAACAGCAAAAGCTCATGATAGACTTTGTCGACTACCCCACCATGCTCATCCGCATGCTAAACAATTGCATCAAAGAACCACATAACCATCTGGCAGTGTATTTAATGCAAGCTGATGGCCGCGCAAGGCTCGACTTCATTCAAAATATGCAGTACAAGTTTGTCGAGTTGTTGTCGGTGGATTTTGCAAGAGCGTCGGATGAGATGGTGCGACAACACATCACATTCCGATACAACTCTGTCAAAGTACGTGACCTCGTGACTCGGATTTGGTGCTTAACTCTGACTCGTGTCATGTCTGCTCATCTGTGTAACCAAGACTCGGCTTAATGTGCTCCAGACGAGGCTTCATGTGAGTGAGAAGCCATTGGATTCCATCAACTGGGGCTCCGGTTTGATACTGGACGGGGTGCTGTGGCATGTATGTGTAGGAAGTCAACAACATTGTCAAGACCAAGAATCCATCCCTTTTGCTTCAGGTATTCAATTGCTCCTCGTGGTTCTTCCATCTACCAAAGTACGTACCACGGTCCTCCTTACTCACATACTCACATGATTTGGCCCGTCAGCTCCAAAAGAGTCTACCGTGTCCTCCTCCAGTCAATGCTCTCAGTGTTTCCTCGCCAGCAGGCACCAAAAGTCGATATCTCACTCAGTAAAATATTGTTTTCATTGCATTCCTCTGGCTCCACTTCGTCGGGTTTGCTTCTTACTCAGTAATACATTCGCTTGTCTGTGAACCACCGCGTCATAGTTGTCGTGTTTCGTTTCTCATCACCACCGGAAGACTCCCTAGATGAGGTGGTCGAATGTCCTCTCTATGGTATGATGATCATCTTACTCTCGCTTTCGTTTGTGGGACTCTTGATCTCGTTCTCGATCGCTTCCTCCCATGGATCTCCGTTTTTCTTTTCTTTGATGGGGAAGAAAACTCTCGCTCTTTTGCTGCTCTTTGGCGCTTCCTTCCAAGCCTGCTTCGGTGTTGGTGGACGCCACCGTTTCGTCATTGACACTTATGTTTGGTGCCTGAGCACCATTCAGGATCTGTTTGGCTTGCTCTCGGCGGATTTTCTTGGTCTGGTACTCGTGAGAAGGCGGCATGTTGGCGATTTCAGGCAAGGTTTCGGGATCGCTTGGTGCAAACGGTCGATAGCTGAAAAACTGACTGGACAGACACAATGCAGCACTGAGTCGCTGTTCAGGATCCAATACTAGCAACTGGTCAATCAACTCAATCGCTCCTTTAGGCATAATGCGCTTTCTCGCCGACACCTCGCGCTGCATATACTCTCGAAGGCGGCGGGGCTTTTGTTTGTCCGGCACGAATTTACTACTGAGCGGTAGGAACTTGTAATCGGGCCAAGTTGCGGTCGTCGGGGTCCCACAAATGTCAAAGATCTTGTTGATTTGTTCCAGTTCGGTCTTCCCCTGGAAAATCGGATGTCCCAGGTACATCTCAGCCATTACGCACCCAATACTCCACATGTCAATGTTGGCGTCGTAGCTTGTCGCGCCCAAAAGAAGCTCCGGGGGTCGATACCACAATGTGACCACTTTGTTGGTGAAAAGCTGGTCGCCTCGCACGGACCGTGCTAGTCCAAAGTCGGCGACTTTAAGCAAATGCTTTTTTGTGATCAGCAGATTGGAACATTTGATGTCTCGATGGATGATGTCTCTTGCGTGCATGTACTCCATCACTTCAAATAGCTGCTTCATGATGCTCTTGATCTCAATGTCTGAGAACCTGTCGCACAATGAATTCACGCAAAAGAGGTCAGGTAATGCATCATGACAAGGAGATTGATGAGTCGTACATGTACTGGCGATCTATGAGTCCCGTGAGATCGTGTTCAATGTATTCTAGCACGAGATAGATGGAGCCACAGCAGTAGTCTATGGCTTCCTCCTTGTCTGTAAACTCTGCACAGGCCATACCAAATCAACCCGCCAAGGACGTCAGCATGCTAGTTCGAACCCCCACACGGTATTGTGCACAGAAATCGCTTTACCTCCGTCGCCTTCTCGATCCACTGAAACCAAAACTTCTTTCATTCGAACGAGGTTTCGATGATCCAGGCATTTCAACACTTTGATCTCGCGGATTGTTGTCACGGGAAGCTACAGCCAACAACCAAACAGCACATGAGACGCATCAGATCAGCGCCTGGTTGGAATCAGATTTGGTTCAAAATTAGTCACGTACACCCTGCACTTCGTTGAGACTTCGGATTTTCTTGATGGCCACGATCTCGTGGGTTTGTTTGTCTTTGGCCATGTACACTTGGCTGAAAGCAATCATCATCCCACAGTCAGTTCTCAAGCGACCGAAAGACTGATCATCACTCTTCCACGTACCCATAGGTTCCTGCACCGATGCACTCAATCTTCTCGTACGCGTCCACCGTGCGAGTGCCCCATCGATGCTGCGGCAAATGCAGATTGGGCGACATGCTGGTTGCTTGATTGTCTCTGCTGTTGGGTTTGGTGATGGAACAGGTCATGGAGTGTGGCACGTGCCTGGAATAATGTGGTTCGCAAATTAAGGTGGTCGAGAACACTATTTCTGTCGTGTAGCTAACCGGTATAGAACCACCACAATACAGTATCGATGAGGTTTTTGATTGGGGTCAACAGAGAATCATCACACAAAGACCAAGAGCCAAAGGTTTGAGTTTCCCACGCCAAGCGATGAGTTTCTTGCGGCGTGCGCTGCTTTCGGTCGAGTCGGCTCTATTGAGCTCCAGACAAGGTATGCATCTTTGGAGATCATTTGGTCATGGTACTATTTGTTGCCGATCGCTTTGTACTGCTGCTGCAAGAATTGCTATGCAATGCTATGGACTACTGACTTGGATCCTTGTGCTGTTCAAACCCTCAGCGCTCGGCATGAAGCTGAATCTTCCAGAAGAGCGCATGCTGTTTGAGTTCAACAAGAGAGATTCGATTGCCTCGTGGATCTCTTCCAGTGATCAGTCTATTGGAGGTGAGTTGCTGTTTTCTTATGAAGGCTGGATGCACACCATGACGGGTTGCTTTCAGGTTCGTCGGAATGCACGTGGGAGATGTACGCTGCAGAGGATGAAGAGCCGTCACATCCGTCGGAATCCCAGTCAACTACGAAAGAAGAACAAGAGCAGTCGGCACGCAGTGCCACCAACATCCCCGGAACCTACTTAGGCAAAGTGCGGATACAAGACAATGTGCCATCAGGTTGGTTGATCTCTGATTGCGTTGTTGCACCAGCACTGGGTGTTCAGTGTATAAGAAAGACTGATGGATTGGTTCTGTGGTTGTTAGCCGTCTTTTCTGGGAACCTCAGCTTGGCTTGCACACCAATGGAAGCAGGCATCGTTCGAAGTGGTTATTGTGGCGTGAGAGGCATCTTACCAAAGGGTATGCATCTGCACGGATACGAAGGATTAGCGATGCGTGTGATGACAGATGGAAGACTGTGAGTTGTTGATATGTTTTCGTTGAGTACCTCGTGGAGAATCACTGACATGTGGGTCGCGGCGCTATTCATTTAGGTACCGTGTGAATGCGCAAATGGACAGTTGGAATCCGATGGATCTGTACATGGTACTGGTTGAGTATGCAAGTTAAGTGCAAGAAAGCTCTCATGGTATGCTGACAGTTTGTCTGTTGCACCTCCTTCCTTTTAGGGCTTCATCAAGACTCCGCCAAACAAATGGGTAGAGATTGAGTTGGCCTTCGAAGACTTCATCATCACGTCGAAAGGATACTACAAAGTGGACGAAGGAAATCCGTTAAATCCGACGAAACTGCGACGGGTGAGCAAATCCTATCCAGCTAGATCATTTTGGTGCATGGGTCTCATAGCATTCTGGTGGGATTATTGTCAGCTGGGCTTTGCCATCGCCGACGAGCGCGAAGGACCATTTGAGTTGCGAGTGCAGTGGATCAAAGCCGTTCAGAAAATTGAAGAGAAGCCGCAACAAGAAAAAATCAAACGAATCAGGGAGCTAGAAATCCAGGAGAAGATGGAAGAACTCAGTAAGGCAATGGGCAAAACCCCCAACCAGACCAAGAAAAAAGCGGACGATTTGGCCATCTAAAACGCTCTGTTCGAACAAACAAAAGAATAAGTGTGACTTGATGAAACAACGCGTTTTGATTCCTCTGAGTATGCTTTGGATTGCTCGAAGCATTGAATGGAGGAACGGAATGGGCATTGAACAACTCTCGAGTGCCACTACAGCTGGATATAGCTCTAAGGAGCCCTCTACGTCTTTTTCCAACTATGTTTCCGCTCCGTGCGCACACAATGAGTGGATGGATCTACTGGGTTCTACTTATACTTCGTCTTCATGCAGCAGCATGTTGGGAATGCCATCGACAATGGGGAACTCGCGACCGGATTCAGGACAGATCAACTTGCCCTTCTTGACGTGAACATCCATGAGTGCGTGGTGGATTCTCTTGAGAATCTCTTCGTCTTCTTTATCCTTCTCGGTCAGTTGCACGGGCAAGTCTTGTGCCAACTGCAACGCCTCAGCACCGACCAGGAACGCATCCCAGTTCAGTTTGGTCAGCATTTTCTGGATAAACGGCGCGGAGAACTCGGATTCGAACACTTCGGTTTCTTCTGCTTCTATTCTCAGGGGATATCCATTAACGACGCCCTTTTTGTTGCAAATCAGCAAGTTGTGAGTGATCAAACGCATGATGGCGGTGTGGATTTGCGCGTTGTTGTCGGTGATGGCTCAACCAATGAAAGCGAGCAGAAAGTCTAACGGTTATATGTCAGGACTAAAGAAACATTTAACAGATGCATGGATCAAATCATCTGATTCGCATGTGGGACAAGAGCCGTCTCACGATTCCGTTCCGAAACTCGTCTGCTGCTAGAGAAACGCAAGTGCGCGAAACGCTTCCAGAACGGGAAGGTGACCGTCTCTAAACATACGGAGCGGCTCACTGCCATGCTCCTGAAGAAGAGAGTGAGCAAGAGGTTCTTGTTCTCTCTCAGAGAATGTCTGTAGTCGGTCTTTCTCTCTCTCTCTCTCCTCTCTCTCCTCTCTCTGTGATAAAACCGACACGCGATCTTTGGCGCGCTTCTGTGCCGCACGACTCGACCACACGCGCGGTGACACCAGAACCAATATGGCGGATTAAATCCATGGAGAATGAATGATAAATCAATCGCACAAAGTGTATTCCACAAACGGGTACTTTACAAAACGCAACAACACAGAGACTCCCTCCTTTCATGCTCGATCGAACCCAAATCAGACACCACCCACGCGCTTCTCTCTTCCCAGCGACAACAAAGCCGAGTGGATCGCAACAGTGCAACGCTTTGCCATCCACCCGCTTCGATAATCTCGTATGGCATTTCCACTTTTGTTTCTTTTGTTGCTTTTTCTTCTAGTGGTCTTGAATGCAGCACCGGAAACGATCTATGGCTTTCTTCTCGTTTTCTTCTTTTCGAACTCATGTGTGCGTGCCTTCAATGCGCACGAGAAGCATCTGATTTGCGGTTGGTCTTCTTCACCTTCCATTGTCAAGCTCACGTCTCGTCCAGCGTCACCAACTGGTACACGATCATCAGCATCAGCAGTGTCAAGATGCCGGCGATGATGGACACGACGATCTTGCGGTGCTTTTGCTTCTTCAACATCTCCAGGTGTTCCAGCACAAACGACGGTACTGGACTGATGTTCAGATCCGGTCGAGACCGATACAACTCCTCCTTTTCTTCATCTGTCAAGCTGTGGCAACACGGTCAACGACATCAATACCATAGAAACCCATGATGAGCCAAAACTGCATACGCTGGCATCACAGCACACAACCACTGGAAGCCACAAGAGATTAACACACAGTAGCAACAGAAACCCACCGCGGTACATCCTTCTTTTTGGCAGTAGGACTCGATGCCGAGTCTTCGGCCAAATCCAAAGCGAAGCCCACCGAAGTGGACTTGCGCAATCGCTCGCGTTGAAAGCCGCACCTTACAGATGGCGTGCGCAGAATGGAATGAAGATTCATGACGCTCTGGCTCTTCATGATCTTCCTTGGCACCCCCGGAAGCCCACGGGAGGCAGGAGACCCACAGCGCGGAGAGAGCACATTGGGCGAATCTGACATCGACGAGTAAAACACATAAGAATGGCTCGCGGCGGCTTGAGCAACGCTGCTGCGCTCAGTAGCTGCCGTGGTGGTCGTCGGATCGGCCGATTGTGAACGTAGACGCGGCAGAATGTCGATAACGGTCTCATCGATGGGGCTTGATTCATTGGATGTGGTGGACGGCGTTGAGAACTCAGCGTATGGCGAATTCGGCGCCAGCGACGAGCACGAAGTGGATGTCGTCACAAAGGACGAAGATGAAGACGAGCACGACAATATGTTGCGCGGCTGGGAACTGAAAAACGATGACGACGACAACGACGAGCCAGACGAAGCCAACGGTGGTGGTGGTGGTGGCGTTTTCTCCTCTTCCGGCTGTGGCGTGATTGTACGCAACGTGCCGTAGCTAGCCATGGAGGACAAGCCAACACCAACGCCCACACTATGGCTCTTGACACCTTCCAGTAGCCATTTGGAGTCTGAAGAACCGGAATTGCCACCACCTCGGGTCTTTTTCTTCTGTGGCGAAAGCTCTTCGGTGTGTGGGACCAATAGACTCATGTGGCCGTGTGACGTTTAGATCACTGGATGCAACGGATCGGATTGGGATGGTTTGCGATGGCTCAGGATGAATGGGATGCTGGCAAGAACGGATGGTAGTGTTGGGTGGCAAGCACCACTAAGTGGCAAGCAACACGAGCCCCGAAAGGCGCAAAGCTCAAGACAAAATGAACCGACTGACTGTGGGACCCACAGACCCTTCGCAGCAGCAAAGTTTGTTCCGTTTTGCATGCACCCACCCACCCAAAACCCAAAGGAAACCCAGGCACCAGCCCCAGACAAAACTGCACACCTGCAAGGATTCGCCACGGTGATTGGTTGGCTCGCAAGTCGGTACAGTATACCGGTTGTGCTTGGGCTCAGGTTTTTATCACGAAAAACTATGGAACGTTAGTTGGTGTGGTCGACTCCAATGAAAGAACACAGCAAACCCAGTGGGTACGGATTGGCTAAAATGACGGACCTCAATTTCATCCAATGGTATGGCGTTGTTTGGTTGGTCCAATTGGGGCAATCAGTTTGCGTGGTTCCAAGCGACACCAAGCATTTTGTAGCAAAGCGCCATGGCAGACGACGACTTGAACATGGATAATCGGGACAACGAGCCTTCTCGCGGCAAGAAACAACACAAAAACCATCGCAAGGATAAGCCATGGGACAACGAGAACATTGATCATTGGAAAATCGATCCCTGGCAAGACGAAATCGAGGTGGAAGACGCCAAAAGCAAATCGAATAAGAAGCTGGCCATGCCGACGTTGTTGGAAGAAAGCTCGTTTGCCACGTTGTTTCCAAAATACCGAGAGAAATACTTGCGTGAAGTGTGGCCCATTGTCACCAAAGCGCTGGATGCACACAAGATTGCGTGCGAATTGAACTTGGTCGAAGGGTCCATGACGGTGCGCACCACCCGCAAAACCACCGATCCTTACATCATCCTCAAGGCAAGAGATCTCATCAAGCTGTTAGCGCGTAGTATTCCTGTCAACCAGGCCGTCAAAATCTTGCAGGATGACATGCAGTGTGATATCATCAAAATCGGTGGCCTCGTGCGCAACAAGGAACGCTTTGTGAAGCGTCGCCAACGCCTGGTCGGACCCGATGGTGCCACGCTCAAGGCTATTGAGTTGCTCACAAATTGCTACGTGTTGGTGCAAGGCAATACGGTTTCGGCTATGGGATCGTATCATGGACTTCGCAACGTGCGCAAAATCGTGGAGGACTGCTTTGCCAACATTCACCCCATTTACAACGTCAAACGACTGATGATCAAACGTGAACTGGCCAAAGACCCCAACCTCAAAGACGAAGACTGGGAACGTTTTTTGCCGACGTTTAAGAAAAAGAATGTGCAGCGCAAGAAACCCGAAACGGTTCGCGAGAAGAAGGTGTACACGCCGTTCCCGCCAGCGCCAGTGCCTAGCAAGATTGATAAGGAGATTGAAAGCGGCGAATACTTTATGAAAGAGCACGAGCGCAAAGCCATGAAAAAAGCCCAAAAGCACGAGAAGCGATTGGAAGAGATCAAGAAACGCAAAGCAGACAAACAGGCCGAGTTTGTGCCACCGAGCGAGAAGCAGACCAAAAAGAAACGAAAACAAGCAGACGACGGCGATGATGATGTCAACAACAACAGCAGCAGCATGAACGATGGCAAGAAGCGAAAGAAAGACAACTCACTTGAGAAGCTCAAGGAAAAATTCCTGATGCAGAAGGTATGTGGGAAATGCGGATAAGATCATTGTGGTGCGCTCTGGAAGTCTCATGATTGTTGTTGGTTTGCTCGTCTTTAGAACGACAAGGATCAAAAAGCCCAACAGCAAAGTGCCTCTCTGGAAGATTTTGTCACCGTGCCGAAAAAGAAAAAGGACAAAAAGGACAAGTAAGCCAATTCATTGGCGATCGAACGGGCCTCAGTCTCGTTCCTCAATAGAAAAGGTATCAATTAAACGTCAACCAACAATGCCCAGTTCTATATGTCTGCCTTTCGTCTATTCTTTGCACTCGACTCTTCTTGCGCCAAAACCTCTATTGCCATGAGAAAACTCACATTTGCTTGAATCTTTCCTTCACTTGGATATGATACTCGGCCAATTGGTCCAATGCCGCAGGACTTGGGGCTCCCGTCATGAGTTCTTTGCCAGTGGCTGACTTTGGGAAGGCGATCACATCTCGCAGACTTGGAGCACCGCATAAAATCGCTACAAGTCGATCAAGGCCCAGCGCGATACCACCGTGCGGAGGAGCACCGTGGGAAAGCGCTTCGAGCAAATGCTGAAAAGACTGCTTTTGCACTTCAGGAAGGTCAAGAATCTGTTCAAAGACCTGCTTTTGAAGCTCTGATGAATGGATACGAATAGAGCCACCACCAAGTTCCCAGCCGTTGCAGACCAGATCAAAGTGTTGTGCACGAATGGTCAGCAATTGTTGCACCAACTCGTCGTCAGTGCCGACGTGACTGTTTGCTTGGGTAACTCTCTCCAGAATCTCTTGCAGTTTCGTGGCGTCTTCTTCATGAGGAGCAGTGAAAGGATGATGGGTCGCGCAGAGGTTCACTTCATCTGGATGACCAGCCGCAGCGGCTGCAACAGATGCGGGGACGTCCGTTTCTTCGTTGATTTCAAACATGGGGAAATCGATGAT
The DNA here is from genome assembly GCA_027475765.1 of Paralagenidium karlingii. NCBI lineage: Eukaryota > Oomycota > Peronosporomycetes > Paralagenidium > Paralagenidium karlingii. The sequence continues at coordinate 41,934 of JAMFLO010000150.1, read as the reverse complement.
CCACAAGTGATGAAAGTTGTTTGGATCCAATTCTTGCTGCAAAAAGCCCTTGTCATACAAAAGCTGCGACGCGTGGATGCGCATGCGACCCAGCAGAGTGGTCGTGTCGTGGTAGGATCCGCTGGACAACAAAAGAACGTCACCTTCTTGAGCGTCGACGTGCTGGGTGATGCACAGCTTTTCGTCGTCGCTCAGCTTCTTGGCAATGGAAGACTTCCAAGATCCATCGCCGTTGATCTTCGCCACGAAGAATCGCTCGTCACCACTTGCATTGCGCTTCGCAAAAGCCCCCAGAGCATCCATATCTTTGCGCGAAAAGCCTTGGACCGCCAGTTGCTTAGCGTTGATCACGCGCACACAGCCATCTCCAGAAGGATGGTCAAGTGCCTGTTGAAACAAGTCGAACGTGTCTTTAGGTTGCAAGCATTTCTGCACGCTTTGAATCTCCAGACCATAGCGCGTGTCTGGTTTGTCTACGCCAAAGCGGTCAAAGGCTTCTGCAAAAGTCATCGTCGGGAAAGCGTCAGAGGACTCAAGAACAGACGAACTCTTGCCGGCCGCGTGCCACATGGTGCGTACTAGGCCTTCGATCAAAGACATGATGTCCTTGCGCGACACAAAAGACATCTCGAGATCGATTTGTGTGAACTCCGGTTGACGATCCGCACGGCCTCCTTCATCACGATAGCAACGCGAAAGTTGGAAATATCGATCAATGCCTCCCACCATGAGCAACTGCAAATGATAACAACTGCATCAGTGACACCAAATCATGTCGCTGTCATTGGTTTCACATACTTGTTTGTACTGTTGTGGGCTTTGAGTCAACGCGTAGAAGTGGTTGGGCGTGCGCGTCGGCACCAGAAACTCTCTCGCGCCTTCTGGGGTACTCTTGAACAGCGTCGGAGTCTCAATCTCCAGAAAGTGATGTTGGCTCAGGTAGTTTCGAGCTAAGCAACAAGGTAATCCCCCACACAACAGCCAAGTTGAGTCTCGCGTATGCTCACATTGCCGCCATTCTTCTTCCAGACGCACCTGCTAACGACACTTTGGAGCGCACCACCAGATTGTTCTGCACAAGAGGACGACGCAAGTCCAGATAGCGATAGCGTAGGCGAGTGTCCTCATTAGCTTCTTCCGAGCCGATCGCCACCTGAGTGTATCACAAAGCCAACCATTCAGATACCCGTCAGAAACCTATAGATTCGTATCATCAAGTCCATCCCTTGATTCGCAGTTAAACTTTCTCACCTGCAACGGCAGTGGACTGCACGAGTTGAGTCGCTGCAGATCGTCAACCACTAATTCGATTTCGCCAGTGCTCAGTTTGGCATTGCGCATCTCTTGCGGTCTCTCACGCACTTGGCCCTTCACTTGGATCACGACTTCCGGTTTGAGTTGTCCGATGACTGGTTCTGCTCAGGTTCAGGAGCACAAAACGAGAAGGTCAGCACGAGTACGATGTGATTCACACTCCACATGGGGTCGTACCGAGCGCCGTCAATTTTTCTTTTTCCAACACGAGCTGTGTGACACCGTAGCGATCACGCAAAGACACAAACGAGATGGGTCCAAATGGTCGAATCGCGTCAATCCATCCACTCAGCACCACGCGTTGGCCAACATGGCGGTCGCGACGCAGTTCGCCGCACGTGTGAGTCCGGTAGGCACATGCAGCGCTGGCTTCTTCCAACGAAGAAGAAGAAGAAGAAGAAGAAGAAGCCGAAGACGAAGAGAAGAAGGCAGGAGTCGGCCTCTCAATGCAAGCGAGTGCTTTCTGCCATCCGTTGCGTCCACCACGCCGGTACTGAACGCAACTCGAGCGATTGGCTGCTTGGATCACACGGGACCACATCCTCAAACTGAAGCAACCTGGTATTCTAACGCTTTTATTCAACATTTATCGGCTACTAGACCAGAACCTCCACTTGCACTGTGAATGATGATTGAACTGTAATGATCCAGTGCAGCCAAAATCCAAGCTTCCAAGGATGCAAAACCATCCATTGGAAGGATTCACATCGCAAGCTCTCGTTACCGACTGGAGCTTCTCCGGCTCTAGAATGGCTTGACGTATCCACCCACACATGATGAGTCATTGTCATTCACCACAAACCCTGTGCCGTCGACTTGTGGGCTCTCGATGCCGTGGCCCTGTGGTTGCTGATCCATGCGTGGCACTTCCTCGCTGACCGCATCCATCTTTGATCCGCCAGTCGCCCCAAATGGCACGTATACTCCCAATTGCTGTCTGTTTTTGTGGTCATACATAGCTCTATTGGCGAAGAACTCGAAGGTGTGCCCATGCACTGAGTCAACCGAAGCGTCTGGAAACGCGAGGTGAGTTCCTGCGTCCACCAGCTGGAAACACACTTCGTGTTTCATAGTCTCGAAAGCACATGGACGTTTTGTGCGTCATTGTGTGGTGATGGTGTAGATCGAACCAAGTATCAAAAGAAGAATAGTGAAAAGAGTCCCATTAACTCTTGAGTTTGATCTATCGCAGTTGATTGTGTTTGCGTTTGGCCTTTTCGCGCAAGAGACTCATGCGTGTGGTGATTTTCCGGCGGTTCACTTCGCTTTGACTCATCTGCAATTGGATCTGACAGTATGCCAGCGCTTCTTCGTATTGTTCATTGGCGTTCAGCGCCAGAATCAAGTTGTTGAGGATCGTGCGTTCTCGTTTAGCATCATTGATGGTGCGCGTGATCTCCAGACATTTCGTGTAGCACTCGACGGCTTGGCAGGCGAGCTTCTTGTCCAGATAGACCGTGCCAAGATTGCCCAGAGCTCTTGCCTCCACGACTTGGTCCTGTTTGGCGACCGCGAGGTCCTTTGCGAGCTGGAAATGACAAATCGCTTCGTCTAGCTGGTGGTTTTTGTAGCAGTTCATCCCGGAATTCAGTTCCAGAAGAGCATCCACGGGCTCCGGTGGATTGTCGTCTGAAAGCACAGACTCTGCTCCCTTCGAAGCGGGTGTTGGCGCTGGTTGAGCAACAGGTGTTGACGGAGGATGAGGTGCTGACAAAGAAGATGAGGCCACTGGCATTGAAATGAATGGAGGGATGGGTGCTGACAACGGTCGTTGTTGTGTTTCTTTTGCCGCCGAGTCGCCATGGGTTTCACTTGGTGCCGAATGATCTGACTGTTGTGGTTTTGTACCACTCGACGAAGCTATCTCCAGTGAGGCAAAATTGCCATATCCATCGCCGGAAGAAGATGCAGCAGAGGAAAAACGAGGAAGAGCTCCTCCCATGGAAGACGCACCAGATGCGTAACTGGGCAACACAGAGGCGGGAAGCGACGCCAGCGTAGAGGGTTCGTTTGAGAAGAGCTCCATCGAAGCAAAGTTGCCGTATTCATCGCCGGTACTCGACGAAGAAAACGTTTGGAGCGCGGCAGCAGGGATCGGAGTCGTGTTGTCGGAGGAAAAGGAAAGATTGGCAAAGTTGCCGTACCCATCGCCAGTGCTTGACGCAGAGGAGAACGTTGACAGCGAGGACGCAGGGATCACTGGAGCTTGCCTCAAGTGATCGGAAGAGACCGATAAAGTTGCAAAGTTGCCGTACCCGTCGCCCGAGGACGCCGTTGAAACACTGGGCACTGACAATGCAGGCGGCAGTTGAATGGGAATCTTAGGAGGCGCAAAAGTCATGTCTTGGCTGGAAGAAGTCGACAGAGAAGGGAAGTTGCCATAGTCACTGAGATCTTCCGATGTGGATGTCGGAGCAGCCGGCTGAGAGTTTGGAGTCTTGGAATCGTCAGTGCCGATAGAATCCACCACGAAGCTTCCGTATTCTGACGACATGGTTTTGGGAAACTCTGTTGAATTGGACGACGAACTCACAGAATGAAAGGCAAAGCTGCCATAGGAGTCGCTTGGTGGCGATACTCCCAGCAGTGTTTGCTGGGCATCAATGGAGCTCGGATGCTTCAACAATGGGCTCGTCGGAGGGTCATCGGATAACTTACTTCTGCTGGAGTGCTGTTGCGTGTGTGATGGTAACTTTGACATCTCATGGCCGTTGAGACGCGCAGTTCGTGCTCGTAGCGATGTGTTGAAGCATGCATAATCCAATTCAACGGGTCGATGACAAGTGTTGGACGACGTCGAGAGATCCGCAGCAACAGGCTGGTTGGAAGAAAAGCCCTGAGGTCTTCGTTCTGGGGGAGGCGTCCGAGGAGGCGTCACAGATTGTGCCGAGAAACTCGAATAACTGTTGGATTCCATACGAAATGGTTCGTTCGGCGGGTTGTTGTCAGCAAAAGTGTTGGCCGTCGAGTCCCCGGAGAAGCTTCGGTATGCATCATCTGCTTGAACTGCTTCCTGTGTTTTGATTGTCGCCAGTTCCAAGTTACACACTTCGGCCCTCTTGCATGGAAGCTGGTCAATCAATGCAAGAACAATACAACATGTCAGTGTGCTCACCTCGGAACCGTGACTGCAGGTGGACATCGTGACTTACAGGGTGTTTTAATCGCGACGCACTGCGCTGGATAAAGGATGCAATGGAACTGAACGCGTGGTTGGAGGAGTCCATCAGCCCGTAGCCTCGCTGTGTTCCATCCACGGAGAATACACCGATTTTCTTTTCCGTCAGTGTCTGTGAAGCGGTATCATTGGATCCGAAGAGTCCAGACAGAGCGTACCTCGCCCAGATTTTCGATCAGACAATTCTTGATGGCGCGTTTGCCATTCGGCATCACTTTTACATACGAAAGTGTGAATTTGGTCGGATGGGACTCACTGAAACGAATCAGAAAGGTGCCATCGCGTTGCCCGCTGAGCATTTGTTCGGCGTGAAATCGACTCATGTCGCCATGGAACCACGAGGACAATTTGCCATTGTGGTAAAAGCATTTGACACACTACGAACCAAAAGTCAAGTCACGTCCCAGTGAGAAGTCGAAGTCAACAGACCCATTAGGGCGATGCAAAAAAAGAAATGCAAATGCACCTTGGTCAGACACAAGTCGATCGGTCCAAAGCGTGCGACAAAAAACGTAAACTCTTGCTGGGAGACACACAAAAGGTGAGAAATCTCGCTGGTATTCTGGCTGGGTGGTTGAATTGACACTTGGTTGTCTTCCGCCGCCGCTGCAGCGTCCAGGCCAAAGCAAAACTTGAGTAACACTTGTAGCTCGGCCTTGTTGACGCCCAGCTCGTGATCGCCAACCGCAGAAGCAGGAGAAACAGAACACGAGGAACCGACCAAGCAAGGATCCCACAGGGCGTTTGTCAGCGACTGCAACGACACGCTTTCGCGCGTGCCAAAACGGCTCTGCCACCACTCGGACGCACTAGTCATCCAGGTTTTCGTCATTATGGGTCATGTCAGGAGGAAATGGCCAAGTCAGGTGAGTAACAGTGGGATAGAAGGCGGCTTTTTGACCAATCAGAGGACGCGTTCGAGGTCAACCAGCCAATCAAAGGACAGCATAATCGGTTCTACTTGATGGATTTTTTGGTCGAGGTGCCGCCCACTTGCAGGCTGCGCACTTCAAGCAACGCGCCGCCGATGCGCACTTTGGACTTTCGCATGCCGAAACTCGGCACTCGACGCACGCGCACGGCGAAGCGACTAGGAGGAGGACCTGCTGCTGCTGCTGCTGCTGTTGTTGTTGTTGTTGCTGAAGCTGCGGTCGCGGAGGAAGCTACTACGGCAACTGGCTTGGAAGCTGAAACAGTAGAAGACGACGTGTCGCTGATTGCCGTTGCCAGCATATTGCTGTATCCTGCAGGCTCGCGTTCGCTCAACGACATGTGTGCGCCGGGCCCCGGTCGTTTATGAGGGATGGCCATGATGGCCGCTTGAAGATCGCCAAGCGCGGTGCCCCCTGGAGTGGAAATGGACGCCGAGTGGGTGGGCACGTGGTGCGATGGAGTTGTTGTTGTTGTTGGATAGGAAGTGTTTGCCGCTGGAGAGGTGTCCGTGGATTTTCGAGCCCCGCCGCCGCCGAGCGTGAAGTGCGCCAGCTCTTCGACTTTTTTGCGCGACACCTGGTCCTGCAATCGACTGGCGCGTGAGAGAATGCGCCCTGGACGCGGCACTGGAACACCTTTGGTTGCCAACATCTTGATGAAATTGCTGTTTTTGCCGATGATTCCACTGACAAAAGACAGCGGCGCAGACGATTGGTCGGTGGTGCTGGGTGGACGAACCCCAGAGGCCAAGTCGGCGCGTGCTGCGGCTGCCAGAGAAGAAGGGGTTCGTTTGCGAACACCGTCAGTGGCTGGATTGACTGCCCCGTGCAGACCCGTGGCATGCAGCGGGACTTGCGATGCCATCTGGTACGACTCGTAGTCTGGTTCGGCGGTGCCTTCTGATTGATGAATCATGGCCGATGCTCGTGACACTCGTTTGTTGTGGCTAGCCGAGTTGGTGCGTCTCAGACTACTAGAGCTCGCGGTGCCATTTACAATGCCTGAAAAGGTTGCTGCATAATGGAGCGTCATCTAGTCAGCGCATGCTCGACGAGCAAGATTATCTTCAAAGTGCCGTTGAACTACTCACAATGCGCCGGTGCAACCTCGTTTACCGATCGTCCACTGAGAGGGATCCCACTCGCAATACCGGAAACGTTCACTGCAGCGCAAAGCACACCAATGGATCCAGACAGCACTGGGATGAGCATCGTTGTACAGAGAACCCGTCGTCTAGTTCCAGTGCAACAAACTCACAAGATAACTGAGTGGGATCTGTGCTCCTTGAGTCGAAGATGCCCACAGTAAGACCATTCTTGTCTGAACCCACCAAACCGAGCGTGAGACGTGAGATTGCGCCCGCATACAAGATGATCAAGAACTCCGCAACGAGGTTGGTCAATTGCGTACCCGTCAAAGTGTTATATCTTGAGTCGGATGGTTCGCGTTCTCCAACTTCCAAGTGAACACCTCCAAGTCGGATTTCTCCTGGTCGAGCAGTCGCCACTTTCGCGTCTCGTAGTGGTTCCTGGGCCAAAACCGAACTGCTTGCGAGGGCTCTCTGAGGTTTTGGTGCACCATTGGCGCTTTTGCCGCCAAGGAGTTCCTGACCAACAACGAGAACTGGACTCCACCCATAGAAGCTGATCAGACAACTGCGAGAGAGTGGGATCCTTTGAGTTATCAGCGAGAAGGATTCAATCACCTGTTGACTCTGGTGGTGTCGAGCTATTCAGGTTCCGACCAGAGTCAAGTGTTCGCAGTGGCGCTGGTTTTGGGTGGAAGTTGGCTCGCGCCACGACATTGACGAAATCGTCGTTCAGCGCAGAAGCTACGAACTCATTCTCCTGCCGTGAGCCTCCGTGTCGACCAGTTGCAGGACCATCTATGTTAGAGGCTTTTCGTAGAGCAAACGGATCTGAGGACCAGCAAGTTTGAATCAACAAGCAGACTTCTCCATTGAACGGCGTATAATGAAGCATTCCATACCGGCGATCAGGTTGCTTTTGATGGCAGTGAGTTCATTGAAGGGGTTGACCGGAGAATGGGCCACCAGTTTGGTAGAAGCTCCGCCTGGTTTGTTGTCAGTAAACTGGCCATTCGCCCCTCGCATTGAAGTCGAACCTGTTTTGCTTCGCGAGGTGGCCGAGTGTTCGTCGACGGAGGATATTTCGTGATCATGGCCTGGAGGGTTGCTGTGACTGGTGTCCTCGCCATTGCTGCCTGCCAGATGAACACTGCCTCCACTAGGACCTGCAATAGCAGATGGACGTTTGACGGTTCTGTTTGAGCCAGCAGCCGACTTGGCTCCAGCACCAGGTGCTGCTGAGCCACTACTGGATGCCTTTGGTGGACTCCCAGCAGTGATACTGGTGCCGTTCTTGTCATTGGGCGAGAGCTGCTGTGTCATCCTTCGGCTGCGTTGGGGTGACGTCCCAGTTTTTTGATTAGTGTTTGGTCGGCTTTCGGTGTTTTCACGGGCTGAAGTCGCGTTGTTGTTGTTGACACTACTGGAGTTGACGTCATTCATTTGTTGTTGTTGTTGTTGTTGTTGCATCGACAGGGGCTGGGGATGGTCATCCGCTACTTCGGTGAATTCGTGTTCATGTTCTTCCATCAAGCTTTGGCGCCACTGTTCCTCCTGCAGTGCCAACGCTCTTTCGTGTTCTTCTTCTTCCAGGAGCGACATGGCAATTTGCTCTTTGTACATTTTGGCGGCTGCGCTTTTGGTTTCATCTTCGAGGTCCTTTTGAATATCTTCGAGCGTGAATTTGTTGGACGCATCCAGCACATCGATCGGCGAAATGTCTGCCCATCAAAACCAAGTTATTCAATCGAACCCCTGCTTCACGTGGTTGTCGAGTGCAAGAAGCGTCATACAGACACGACCTTCCAAAGATCGCAACATGTAGCGATCGTGTTGCTTCATTGTGAGGCATTTGGCGATGCAGTACAACAACGAAATGTACTGCAACGGAACGATTTAGTGAGGTGGGGTTTTGTGGGACGGACAACAAACACACCCGTGCGTCATCGCAACCATTCAGTCAACCAATCTCTTGCTATCAAGAACCAAAGCACACAAGCGACTCACATGGGTCGACTCGACGGAGTCAGTCCAAAGATCTGTCATGGATGGTGGCAATCTGTCAGTCTTTTCCATCAACCGACACTTCATTGGAACGGAAGCAAATGGCAGCATACCTGCCAGTTCGAACATGGAAAAGTGGAAATATGCGTACTCCAGATAGTTCTGGCCATTCACGTCACGATTCCAGTCGTCCTGTTGGTGCCCACAGCATCAGCAGCGAGAAGAGCAGACCATCAATTTGCATGGCACTGACTCGAATGAGTTTCTTGGATTCGCTCATCTCAAACTCGGGTAGAATAAGTCGATGCAGTCGCAACATGAAGGTCTCGTACTGCGCAAATGTCATTTTGCCCTCGCTTTCTTTGATGGCGCTGATCCAGAGCCGCTGGGACAAAGCGATGATATACGGGTTTTGTTGCAATGCGATACGTTTCTGAAGATTCTCCTGCTCAAGCAAGCACCATTGGCGCCATGATGTGTCAGTCTCTGTCGACTCTGTGCCGGCTTGAAGCGGGTGAGCAGTCTGGACAAGTGGTTCACCTGCGAATACATTTCCAAGTTGCCCTGCTTTAGGATGCTCACGTCGAGATGGGAATTTGGGTCGATTTCGGTCACGATTTGACTGTCAAATAAACAGTTGTTAGTCGGAATTGGTTCAACAACCTCAACCAAGCAAGCAATCAAGCAAAGTGCACGACCATACCCTTCGTCAACAAGTTGTTTGACCTGGTTCCGAACGTTTTCAATGGCTTGTTGATGGCCCACCGAGAGGCGAGCGACTTGTTCACATACGCTGACAAGAAAGAAGCGCGTCTCGCTGCTCATCAGTCTTCACTGTACCACACACGACATGGCCCCACAGCATGCACTACCTGCCGCTTTTCTTCTGCCCGCCTGGAAGTTTTCTCTTGAGGTTGATGATGGCACGCACCGTGCCTTTGAGTGTGCGCAGTTTGCGAAAATACGACTTGAGGGAGCGCAGGGAATTGCTGGAACTGTGTCTCGAGCTGTGTTTTTTCATCAAAAACGACGTGGCCTTGGCTTGCGCTTCGTCGTTGGACAGCACCATGCGGTTGCTTGTGGGTGACGGCAATTTGCCACCCGTGATGCTCCGCGAGGATTGCGCATTGAGTGAAGTCGAGAGCGGCAACGTTCGTGACGACAAGCTCTTGACTTCGATGCCATTGAGATTCATGGTGCCTCGAGTTGGCCAAGACGACGACCAAACCACCGCGCTGCGGGGAAGCGAGTGGATGTCCACTGGATGTAAAGCGACGGTGGTGCGCCGATGGCGTTGCGCAGACACGACAAACGACACGCACGCACGCAAGACAGCCACCAAGACAGCTAGTTACCCACCCACCCCCCACGCGTCGGCACAGTCCACTCCTGCAGCAACAGCACCTGCTTCCAGGCAGATGTCAATCGGCGGTCTTGAACAACCAGATCTATTTTTGCGCTTGGCATGGCAAGCTATTTCATGTCAACTCTTGATGGCATTGGGCTTGGCCAGACTCAGAACCAGCTTGCGTGACCAAACCAAAGTGCTGTCCATCACAGTCATCGCAACAAGCGCGACCACAGGAGCACGCACGCACCACCATGCGTCAATCCAAGCGACGACAAGTTCACGACAATGCGGACGACGACGACAGTGACGAGGACGACAAACCCGGCAACTCTCACAACAACAACAACTACCTCGCGTTGGTGCCTGTCACGGCCGATGACGCACTGGAGCCCGTCTTGTTTTTCCCGTACCCAAGCTTTTTGCAGCTGGAGCGCAAGTGTCCGGTCGGGTATCGGGGTGCGTTTCCGTTTGCCCTTTCGGGGATGGTTCTGCGATCGCTTCCGTGATGGCATTTCACTCGTTTCCCTGCTGATGCATCTGGTGGTGGTGGTCTCATCGCAGTGCAAGCCGTCAATCGCTGCGAATCCAAGCTGCGTATCACCTACAATGACACGCCGCGGTTCATGTACAACGCGATCCGCCACGTGTTCAAGGCAGCCAACATCAAAAAGACCAAAACGGCCAAGTGGAACATCTTTTGGGGGTGCGACCAGGTCACATTGCATCGCGCCATGTCAAATGGAATCAACTCACCCGCTTGCTGTCCATCAGTGAACACTTCAAGTCGGATCAGTTCCAAGCACTTCTTCCGTTTCAACGGGTACACGTTCCCCAATCTGTTGATTCACTTTGACGATTGCGCGCTCTTCTTGCTCATTCTCTCCTGTTGCTCTGTCACGACCGCAGGTCAATCACTTTCCAGGAAGCTTTGAACTTGGTCGTAAAGACAAATTGTACGCCAACATTCTTCGACTCCACCGCAAACGTCCCCAAGACTTTCAGTTGATTCCCGAGACGTTTGTCACCTCCAACGAGTTTGATCGCAACCAGTTTCTTCACGCACTGCAGGCCGACCCAAAGGCCGTTTGGATCCTCAAGCCGCCCAACATGTCGTGCGGACGCGGCATCAAGATCATCACCGGATCACAATCCGGGACCCTCAAGTTGCCCAAGAAGAAAGCGTACGTCGCCCAGGTAGTCAGTCTCCTGTAGTTGTTGTGGGTCGCGTTGGTGGCTTACTGAGAGATGTGGCTTTGGTTTGGAGAACAGCGCTACGTCGCGAATCCATTCTTGATCGATGGACTCAAGTTTGACATGCGACTGTATGTGCTGGTGACTTCGTACGATCCACTTTGCATCTTCCTCTTTGACAATGGACTCGTTCGCTTCTGCACCCATGTGGGTTTAGCTTCCAAACGGTCTGGTCTTCGTTACTTGCCATGCAGCCTACTGATCGTGGTCAAGTGCATTTTGCCATGTAGAAATACTCGGCGAGCACATCGAAGGAATCGTTGCAGAACCGATTCAGTCACCTCACCAACTACAGCGTCAACAAGAAAAACACGGCGGCCTTTGAGAGAAACGAGCACGAAGAAAATGATGGCATTGGCAGCAAATGGAGCTACCAGGCGCTGCTCAAGTATTTGGCCACCACCTCTTTGTTCCGGGACACCCCGGACCAAATGCAGCTGTTGCAGAAACGCATTCAGGACCTCATCATCAAGACTTTTATCTGTGTGGAGTCTCGAATGCTCATGAAGTTTGCCTGTCAACGCCAGAGTTGCGGCTTTGAACTCTATGGGTTTGATGTACTCCTGGACGAGACGCTGCGTCCATGGCTCTTGGAAGTGAATGTGTTTCCGTCAATGAGCAGCTCTTCCCCGCTGGACAAACGCATCAAGACGACGCTGTTGAGCGATTGTTTCCAGCTGGTAGGATCGACGAGTTCCCATGGGCAACGAGAAGAAATGCTTGCTTGGGGCTTGTTCTGACCGTTTTGTGCTCTGGGATCATTGCATCTGCAGGTGGGCATTCCAGTGAACGACGTACAGAATGAACGAAGAGCTCTGGCTAAAGAGAAAACCGACCGACTGATGGGCATCTCCGGGTACGAACGATCCTTCTTCTTCTTTTTTCTCATGACCTGGTCCATTGATGACCGATGGCAAAAACGTTTGTTGCGCTTGGGGGCCTTGTTGTAGCAAACCGAAACTGATTCGACGATCCACGGGCATCCCACGAAAGAAAACCATCGAGCAGCTTCTCGACGGCGATCTCGCGGACCTGGACGACAACGATCTCTTTCTGCTCAAACACCTCGAAGAAGAAAAACAGCGTCGTGGCCATTTCCAGCGGATCTTTCCATCGGCCGACTCGATGGAGTACATGGAACTCTTCGAGTCGCAGCGCTACAACAACGTGCTCTGTAGCGTGTGGCTCGCAAGAGCCAGCCACACGCGGCCTAGACGAATCGTCAAGAGTACCAGCTCGTCCAAAATGGAGATTGGAAGCAAAGCCAGAAATGTACGCGCCAGCACGACAGTGGGCTCCAAGCGACCGTTGCAGTCGTAGCATATGGATGTCGAAACTGCAGAGGAGGATCTTCACCAGACGGCGAGTCTGCCAGTCATCGATCTGCCAGAGAACGACAATCAGGTCCACTAGAACACACATTTATTTAGCACTCTTGGAGCTTCTTGAGTTGGTCGTTCAATGATTGAAGCTGAGTTGTCATTCGCTCGATGCTGGCGTTGGTGTTGCTTTGCGTTGTGTCGAGTCTTGTGGTCAGTTTCTGAAGATTCTGCTCCGAGGCAGCAAGGCGCTCACTCAAACTGTCCAATTTGGCTTGGATTCTCGCTGTGATTTTGTCGTCAATGGTCTTTTCAAGCGCTTGTTGAACGGCCAAAAGCACTAGCGGGTTACTAAACGGATTGGCACCACCCATCGCTGCCAAAGTTGGAGGTGATGGAGGTTGTTGACGGCCACCAGAGCCGTTGTTGTTCATTAAGAGACCTGCCATGGCTGCTGGCAGTGAACTCATCGCGTCGCGCGCCGGTGGACTAGATCAACAAACACGTGGTCAACAACTTGACGGAGTGCAAGCAAGAGGTGAACAAGCCACTTACCAGGACTCTGAGGATGCTGGCGCGATGGGAGCTTGTGGTCGCGCGGGGATTCCGTCATGTTCTATCTCCAACTGTCGAATGCAAAGCTGGGATTTGTCACTTGTGAGTGACACAAAGCGAATGCGCACGCTTTGCACTGCTCGTATGGCGCCATGAGCATGTTGCAAGAGCTCTTGGTGCACGTGGAATCGCATTTCCTGGGTCACTGCATCGAGTTGTTTGGTGCCCGAAACGGTGCCGAGATAGATTTCAGTGCTTTCTTCTTCGCCGAGCAACGGGAGTTTGCGTCCAGTCACGAACAGCTCGACGTGCCGCGCCGAACTGGACAGGGTCAGCGTCAAATGGGTCATTTGCTCGTGACTTGGCATCCATTTGCAGCTCAGCTCACACGGCACCCGAGTTTGTTCTGGGTCCAACGCTGGCTGATGCAGAATGAAAGGAAGCGTCGTTAGTGCCAGTCGCGTCGAATGGTCTGCAGTCGCAGCAGACGCTTGCAATGCCAGCGGCTCGGCGTGGGTCCATGAGCTCTCCAACTCCATGGCTGCTGTCGGTACGGTACTGGTAGTAAGGCCATCCCAGAGAAAGGCCAGCGAGTGGATCCCACCCAACACACCCACATCCTGACAAGGAACAAGCGGCACGGCGCATCAGGTCACCCACGAGAGGATGGTCGTGAACGTCTTGTTTGTGTGTCTGGGCAACATTTGCCGAAGCCCCGCGGCCGAAGGCGTGTTCAAGGCCGTCGTGGACAAACGCGGCACTGCGTCCAAGTTCTTCATCGACTCGTGTGGCACTGGTGGTGGCAACCCAAACTGGTACCAGGCCGGTGGCTGGTCGTACCATGAAGGCGATTGCGCCGACTCGCGCATGATGAAAGAAGCCAAAAAACGCGGCTACTCGCTGACTTCCCGCTCGCGGCCGTTGCATTTGGCCGATTTGCAGAAATTTGACTACATCATTTGCATGGAAAATGCCAACCGTGATGCCGTGTTTGAAGCGGCAGCAGCGTGGGGTGGCGACGAAGCCCACCAACTTGCCAAGCAAAAGGTATGATCGCAACCCATCGCACCCTGGACAATGATGGCTGACGGATGTGACTCTATGGTGGATTGCAAGGTGTCCATGATGGTGCAGTACTGCAAGAGATTCACCGATGCCACCAAGATCCCCGACCCGTGGTACGAAGGTGGCTTTGACCATGTACTAGATCTGCTGGAAGATGCATGTGACGGGCTCTACGAGCACATCAAGCAAAAGCACGAGCTGTAAATCGGCTGTTCTGTATACCTCACAGCGACTTTTTACTTGTTGCCGACCACTACCAGCCACATCGTCATGTTGCACGGGTTGATCACACAGAAACGAAAGGAATCCAGTCGGCTTTTTCATGGTGACGTCGATGCATTGATTCTCGTCGTTGTTCTGGTGCGATCGTGCCAAGAACACATCAATTGGTGCCCTGCTGGGTCACTCTGAAGGTCGTTCTTGAGTTCATGATGCACCTCTGATCTACATCAATGCCATTCGCAAAGAAAGCTGACTGGTCTCTCACATCACTGCTCTCGTCGGTGCTCAGATGCGCTATCATGCAGACTAGAAAGAAAGGGTCATAGGACCCCGCCAGCACACAGGTCTAACCGCGCTTCAATAAGGAAAGTCGAGCGCAACACAAGCAGTGCATCTGACGTCCTCGCTCTGCTTTTGCAAGTGGGTCTGACGAGGTGGTGCAGCCAATTGGGTGCTGGATACCGTTCGTCATTCTCGGCTTCTGCCCGGCGACCTTTCATGTCACCCCCACTGATTCATCCCAAAGCGATCCACATGGAACAGCAACAGCAGCCCAACACGGCTCATGCCGAGGAGCCGCCACGCCAAGCGCTGCAGATTTGCACCAAGTGCCAGGGCTATCGCACGGTCAAAGTGTTTTACGGGTGGACGGTGACGGAGAAAACGTGTGAACGATGTCAAGGCGAAGGTATCGTCGTAGCCGAAACGCGAGCGACTCGTCCAACAATGCGAAGTCAGCATGCAACAACAAGCGCATGAATCACCAGCAACACAATCGACGAACAGCACGCGTCAAATGTCAAACAACGTGAGGCCCAGAAGGAGATACATAGCGCATCATCGACTTGATATCCTTTTGAATACAAAATACGTCCTGAAAGAAAAACAAGAAACACGAGATCAGAGTTCACGCAACAGCACTGTGACATCTTCCACCGACAGCTCGCGATCATTCTTTTTCAGAATGGACAGCACAGTCTCTGATGCCCCCGTGTTGGCGACTACATCGCTCTGGCGCAGGTGGCCCTTCAGTCTCTCCTGGTTGGCGTCAACCCATTGCAGATACTTCACAGATTGCTCTGGTGTGAGAATGGAGAAAATCGCGTCGCTGTGTCGCTGCACAGCCGCCGCACGGGCTTCGAGACTCTTGCGTAGTTTGCTTAAATAGGTCTGCAAAGGACAGCATCGCCCGCATGTCAGTAGCCAGAGATGTCAATGAGCAGTGTCAAAGCACACGGAATTTCTCTCACCGCCGCGAGAGCAATGCGTCTTCGCTCTGATTTTGTGACCTTGGATTCACCCGATCTAGAAGAAGACGACAGCAAATGGTGAGTTTCCATTGCAGGCAAAGCACACTCAAGCCAAGCCAACAGTCAACTCACTTGTACAGCGCTTTCAGTTTCTCATCTTGCTCGTAGGTGAGCGCAAGCTCATTGACCAGCGTGGACCACAGCGCTTCTTTGCGCACTTGTTGCACTGGTTTCCTCTTTTCTGCGCCTTCTTGGCCTGCCTTTGCATTGGCGTTGGCATTTTCATCAAAGAAAGCGTCGTCCTGTGACCAAGAAAGCCTTCAGTTCAAAGTGGTGACGGTCTTGTCGATCCCAAGGGCTCCTTGTCTACCTGAATGCTCAACCAGAGTAATAATCGGCAGTATGGAGGCAGCAGCAGGTTGTCCAGTTGGCGAAAGTTGTAGTCTTTCAAAGCGATACGTTCCTGAAGTTTATCCAACCAGCGACACCAAGCAGCAAGCAGTCATGAGCAACGCGATTGTCGCCAAACAACACCACCATCCAACAGGCGACAGCCACCAGCACTTACCGCACTATTTGGACCAAACCGTTCTTGGATCACTTTCATGCCTTTGCGAAGCTTTTCGGCTCGAGCCGCCTGTCGCAACGCCATCCCAGTGAGAACCAACGCGCGGCTGTCTAATCCACTTTTCCCAACACTCACGTCATCTGCAGTGTTGCTGGCGTCTGCCACCAGCGAACTCAAGAGCTCGGACCGCACTTTGACCAGTGCTTCATCTGCTTTTTCGAGATGGGTCGCGCGTGTCAGGTCGATGCTTTCGGTCAATTGCGACACCTGTTAATCGTCAAATTGCGATGGCGAAGTGGTTGGTCAGTCAGCGAGTCAAAGGTTTATCGGAGAGCGAGCAGACTCAAACTCACTTTTTCTTCCAACAACTCGAGATACTGTTTCTTGCGACGACGACTCTGACGTGCAGACTCTCGGTTTCTCGCAAGTCTTGTCACCAACCAGCCAGCCACAACACGTCGAGATGAGTTCCATAGCGTTTACAATACACAGACATGAAAGAGGAGAGCGCGCACCGTCGTTGACGTTTCTCATCGGAATCCATGGGAGTCGACACCCCAGACGAACCAGCCGACCCATTGCCGTCGCCCGAGTCGTCCTGACTGGCCTGTTTTTTCAGTGCATTGGTTGACTGCTGCTTCGGTTGGTCTGAATTCTTGGATTTGAGTCCAAACACTTGGTCCTGCGCCGATGGCAGCACTTGTTGGCCAAACGAGAACTGCTCGGGCGTCTTGTTGTTGCCAGCACCACCAGCAGTGGCCGAGGACGAGCCGCCGCCACTTGCTGAAGAAGACGACGACGTCGGCGCCGAGAGTCCGGCGAAGACACCTTGCTCGCTCTTGGCCATGGACGCGATCAGCGCTTCGGCTTGCTCCGCCGCCACTTCGGCCGACAAGAAATAACTCAACAAGTCATCGTCTTCTTGCGTGAATTCCATCGTGAATCTACGGTTCTTGTCAATACGAACGCCCACTGAACATCACGATGTGGTGTACACCATAACAGCTAGCAACCGATACTATGGGGTGGACCACACACTGGACGTGGTGGGATGGGTGCAACTGTTAGAAAGGAGCTGTTTCAAACCTAACGGTACCACCCGTGAATCAGATCTCAGCCCTTTTGGGTGAGAAAAGGTAAAAAGAAGGAAGAATGGGCCAAGTGGGCTCCGTGGAGCAGCGCGCGGCGATCCGCGACGTGCTGGCGCTCAAGGCGCAGGCAGCGGAGCAGCCGAAAGACCGCGAGAAGCTGGTTCAAGTGCTGCAGAATTTCTGCGACGTGTTTCCCGTGGTGGTGCGTGCAGCTTCAAGAGATTCACTCACCCATCGGGCCAAGGCGACGCTTGTCGATCATCTGATTTTTTATTTGTGGTGCATTTATCCCATTGGTGGGGTGGATTCTGGCTTTTGGGACCTGATCAAAGCCGTCAAACGAAGATGGAGACCACGTCGCAGACATCAAAGACCGAAAGATCTTTGATGCCATCCACGCGCTGTTGCAGCATTTCACAGAGCAAACCGAGAAAAATACCAACGAACCGCTTGTGAGCTACTCATTTGTCTGCAGTTGCAAAATGGCCGCAAGAGGATGACAACAAACAAGCTGATCATTGGGGTTTGCGGTGGTGGATGAACTCGTTCCGTGTAGATTGACATCCTCTTGACGTGTTTTCGACGCGTGCTCATGTCGAGAGAACTCCACCGGCTCACCGCCAAGGTCTCCATGAAGCCCTTCCTGACCTGCCTGGTATGCTGTAATTCTCAATGCTGCTCCATTTATTCGCGCTTTTGTCTCGTCAATATGGTGTCTCTCTTGCTCATAAACGAAATGCCACTTGGTGCAGTTACTGACACCGAGTCTAGCGATCTCTGTGCTGAGCGTGCTGCTGACGATCATTTCGGCGTGCCCGGGTGTCGAACTGAACGAGAAAACGGAGAAATGGGAGATGGCAAATCGGCGCAATTTCAGTGAAAGTGGCGGCTTTGATGTGCTGCGCTCGCTGATCATCCAGCCGTCGTCACATCATTCAACAATCGAAGAACAGGAGGCCATCTTGCTCGGAACTCTTCGCCTGTTCCATGTGACGCTCGTGACGCGGCGCCAAACGAGTGATGTGATCATCATTTCAAATGTGAGTTTGCCATCGTTCTGTCTGCAGTTTCATGCATTTTGATCCGTTTTTCTTTCCTTTATCAGGCCGTGAATGCACTGATGAATTCACGCATTGCGTTACTGGCTCTCTGCCATCACCCGAACGGCTCAATCCAGGACTTCGCCTTGGATCTCGTCAGAGAACTCTTTCTATTGATCGATTTGGAGCAAGTTCATGAGCTCCAAGAATCTGCACGAGATTACGGGGCTCTCTTGTATTCACTTCGCGCAGCATTACAGAAATCGGTACACCCGTGGCTTCTGTTTACAATGGGGAATTCGTGTGGTGGTGTGGCAGCTCACTGTGCATTGTACTCGTTCTACCACAAAACCACAGGATCCTCGAAGTCCAAGTATTGCGCACAGTTTAGAGCGTTTCGTGAGCTGCACACGGGACAAGAACCTTGATCTAGTTGAAATGTTCTGCGCTGGCAACACCCGTTCCAAGAAAGCCATGTACCGCATCATCCCAGTCGAACTGTTCGTCTCTCCAGAGAATCGTCTGGAGCTTATCTCTCGTCACACTTCTTCCTCAGTCATCAAGGCTCCACAATCCTCCAAGACTTCATCGTCTCCTTTCTCGTTTGACTTCGAGATTCTTCCATCATCCGACACATTTCGAAGTCGCATGACATCATTCACAGTCAACCAGAAGACGTCTTCTGTTGGGGCGTTCCAACAATGGATGGAGAAGGCGCGAACGCAAGGTGAGGACTGGCGAACGATTGTACAGTCTGTGCTCAGTACCCATGAGAGACCTGAGCTTGTGTGGCGAGACGAAATGCGTGAGGAACTGTTGGACGCTCTTGATGCCGAGATCCACAGTCTGGAAGAGATGCACCAAAAACAAAAAGAGAAGAATGGAAGCAATAGTGTCATTAACGTTTTGTGGGATCACGAAATGTTTTATGTGCACTACCATTCCTTCGAGAAAGAACTGGTGGTGAACGGATACTTTATCGAGCATTTGATTCCCAACATTGCAGACTTGACCAACTCGTACGAGGTGAGAGAGTCTATCCCGGCATCGTCCTCAATTCTTTGACTGACGAAGTTGGTCGTAGATTATTGATCCAGTTGTGCTTGCTTGGCACCTTTTCGACCGCTTGACGGTTGAAACCAAAGAAGAATGGCGCATCAAGATGACAAAGTGCCTTCGTCTGACTCTGCGTCGCTACGCAATGCTCTTCCATGGCCAATTGCCGACTCGATATGTGTTGAAGCTACTTGATGCCAGGGAGAATTGTTCCGTGGCTTTCATTCGTGAATGCTTTTTGTTGTTGAACACGGCGGTGATCACCACTCGAAATGCTCCGTCCGAGAGCCTGAATCATCTCTGCACTTTAGTTGCGAAAACAGTCATTGACGTCTTGTCTGACTCCCCACTTATTAGCGGGCTGTCGTGCAGCGCTTCGACGCAAGTGAATGGGACCATAACCGACACCTCTTGCAGTGATTTCACCAGTGACCCCGAAGCCGATCTCATCGATGGTAAGAGCGTGCGAAGCATTAGAAAACTTGCTGGTGAGTGTGTTTTTTATGAGTCATTGAGCCCGATGTTTTTCTTCTCTGTGTGAACAATTGTTGTGTACACCGACAGACACGATCGAGGGGGATGACGAAGTCAAGATTCGGAATGAAGCTGATGCTTTTGTTCGAGCCGGAGTCACACTGCTACTCGCAATTGTGCGACGTGCCAAATACGCGTTGCTCTTGCTGCGTCCCAAGCGGGTGTTTCTGTGTCGACTATTGGCTGTTCAAACACTCGACAACGTGACAATCACACGGATTCTGTTGATTTTGAAGCAGTTGCAATTGCTGGATGGTTCCGAAGTAGGACTGACCGCAACAACTGCCAGTATCAAACACCAGGACTTGCACTGGAAAAGCCTGGCACTTGTGTATGTGCTAATGGCGTGCTCGAACCCGAAAGGTATGGGCATGTGTCTGGCGGCGGCAGAGTTTTTGAAAGAGAATTACGGAACATCCAGTGACAAGACGAAACACCAATTGTCGGAGCTGCATGAATTGATGAACGAGGCACTTGGCTTTGGTGGCTGTGGCATTGGTCGACTGTTGGAGTTTTCGACTCCATCAAGTTTTGCAGAAACTTTCAACGCTACGCACAAGCGTGCTGCAGATGTGCTTTGGGGAACACGGTTGCGCACCAAACTGTATGAGTACCTGGATCGGAAATACATCTCCCTTGGAAGTGACTTACCAATCAACAGAACCACTGATTCTGGAATGGGCGACAGTTCTTTGTTGCAGAGCGCGGAAGTGGATGATATTTTTGTGGGCAATATCTTTTTGCGTTCGTATGTGGAGGGCGACGGAGAGTTTATGAACGCATGGAGTCGTGAGATGAATGAGAATTTGGTTGCCGAACTGTTCCGAAAGCTCTTGGACCTCTCGAGAATGAAGTCAGTTTACGGTTTCAGCGAAGGACCACCCAATTGTGATAAGCTGGAGCCATGGGAGGTGCAAGTGCTGATTCTCAAGGCGCTTGGAAGAATCCTTGTTGATCAGTGCATGGAAGTAGACATCAAACGGGAGTGGTTTGAGAGCCTGCTGCTTCCTTTCCGACGGAGTCTTCTTGGTGACATCGATCAGATCCGCGGCATTCTGGCACTCGAGATTTTCATCAGTTTGCTCAATCTCAACGCGGAAAAGGCCGTCAATCGACTACCTTGTCGAGCGTTTTTGGAGGAAAGGGGGCTTGGAATTCTAGTGGATGCATTGGAGCGTACACTGAACCCAACGTATCGTCAATTGCTTAAAAGCGACACTGGCACCAGTGATTCAACTGCATGCAATGCACGTATTCTGCTGCATCGAATAACAGAGTTGGTCGTTGCACTGGGACAAGATGCTTCATTTGCTCAATCGCTCAAGACACATCCCAAGATCCTCGTGCTACTGCTTGAGCATTCGTCGAAGCAAGAGATCCTCGATTTTTCTCCACAGGTATTGTCAACTCCTTGCTGTTCTGTTGTCAACTGTCAATGCTGACGCGCTTTCTTGTTCTGACCGCAGACTGCGGCAGCTTCAATACAGTGTTTGGCTAGTCTGTGCGCCAATAAAGCAGTGTGCTCGCTGTTGGTTGAGGCCGGCGGTATTCTTACGCTTCTTGACACATGCCTAAGCTGCCCAATACAAGATATGTCGTTAGCGCACGCGGAAACGGAAGAACCCGATATTCCGCCGCTGGAAGTGAATCCAGCTGCAGTTACAGACATGTTGGAAGCCGATGACGACGATGAGGATGACGATAGTGAGGAGGAAGAAGAAGAGGACGATCACACGGTTGTCCATGTTCCGTATGCATCTCAATACTTCGAAGCTGCTCGAGTCGCTGCACAAGTTCTGCGATTGATTGTGGACGATCCAGATACAAAAGAAAGCACTCTGGGGTTCCAAGCTTTGAAACAGTTGCTTCCACCATGTCTTCTGCGGGTTTGTGGCCAGTTTGCCAATGGGCTTGAGGTGGAGTAATGTTTCTCATGTGGCCTTTTCGTAGCTGTTACAACTGTCTCCGGAGCGTTTTCTGTTGGCTATTCAGCATGAGGAAGATGTTGTATCGTCGACTCTGATATGGACGTCAAGGTGGGTTTTGAGCGTTAGTCGTTGTTGTTGTGGTAGTTTGATCATTGTTCTCACGATTCCCGTGGGGTTTCTTGAACAGCATGCGTAGCCGATTGCAGCAAACTCTGCAGGTCGAGTTGACAAAACTCCAGGCTGCTGTGGCGGGTGAAGTTTGGCCGTTTTGGAACCCCGAGCATTTCCTGGCGGCGGACTCGTATCGTTATCAGTACCCCGAACTGGCCGACGAACTCGTTTTAAATGACGTCTACCTCAACAAACTCGCCAATGCGGAGAATGCTTCCATAGATGACATTGATGTGGCATCGTTTTCTGAGGTCAGTAGAAGCATCAACAAAAGGTTCGATCCCCGTTTGCCTGGCTGACGAATCGCCCCCATGTATGGTGCTAAAGGCACTGTTGATTAGCATTCAAAGCAACGAGAATGTACTTCAGATTCTCAAAGAGGTGGGTGTGCGTGGATTTGCGATGCAATGACGGTCATGGTGACTTATATGACAATGGCAATGACTGTGCAAATGGCTGTGCAGCGGGGAATGAGCGATCTTGAAAAAGAGCGGACTGTCAACGTGATGCGCGTCGCGTTGGAAAAGCTGGTTAGCGAACACCCACAGCACGACCTGCAGAATTTCTCGCGGATGAGCATGTCATCGGCGCTGGACGATTTTGCGGTGGACAATCGCTTGCCAAGTTTCAAGCGCGAGTCTTCGGTCGACACGGAAGACTTGACGGTCTAGTACGGTAGTATCGTCGGAGCTGTGTGTGGCTGCGTGCGGCTTCTATGGCTGCTGGTTGTGTGTTGTTGTACTGATAAATTAAGCAATGGACTGTGGAGTGCGCAGAAGCTTCAAGTTGGCCCTCGTCCCACATGAGCTGCAACCTGCGAGTCTTCTTTCGGCTAACGACGTAACGGTCTTTTAATCTATTCTCGAGACCACTGCAAGATCACTCGAGCCAACCGTTTCAACGTCATCCCGAGTGGCTGCGGAGAAAGCACTTTGGCTACGGTTCGTTCGAGCTGGTGCTGTTGATTCTTTTCTTGAACTGCTGCGTTGTGGACTTTCTCTCGGTGTCGCGCTCTAAGAAGGAACCAAAGGCCCAACGCACCTGCAGCTCCACTTGATCAGTGCACGGCGCGAGAGAGTCGATGGCAGATCGCAGCTTTGATGCCACAAAGCTTCAGATCAATCCCATTGTGCCGTCCGCCTCAAATGACACGAAACAGCACGACAAGGCGTCACTCGACTCCATCACGGCGACACTAGACGGTGACGAGGTCTTGACCAACCCCACCAACACCAATGGGCCTGTCGATGCCCTTGCCACTGGTTGTCTTGAGGACTTTGAGTCCCAGCCGTGGTTTGCCAAGCAACGCCAAGACCGAATGTACTGGATCCAGGGTTTCAGTGCCAACAAGAAAGGTGGTTTGTTGTTTCTCGACCAAGAGCTTTTGAAAAGCCAGCAAGGCGTGATCAAGGACATTGCGCTTCAAGTTGGCGCGCAACTGCTTCAGGGCAAACTAGCAGTTCGCATCTCGTTGCCGATCCGAGTATTTGAGCCTCGGAGCTTTCTCGATCGCCTGGTCGACAACTGGGGGTACGCACCGACGTTGATGACGCGTGCAGCCCTGCAGACGGACCCAGTGGAAAGAATGAAGTGGAGCATCGCTTTCATTTTGGGCGGACTGCATTTTTGTCTTGGCCAACTCAAACCATTCAATCCGATTATTGGCGAAACTTTTCAAGCGACCTTTCCCGATGGCACTGACATCAGCTTGGAGCACGTGAGGTGTGTTGTTGCCAAGCTACCCCATGATTCAGAGTTTTTGGGGTCCAACACTGATCGATCATCACTGACGATGTCATGCGTTCGGTATACGGAAAGCCATCATCCTCCGAGGACAGCGTTTCATCTCATTGGACCCAATGCTGTCTATCAAATGCATGGTGTCTTTGAGCTCGAAGCTGTCTCCGTGCGCAACTCGGTCATCACATATGAGGTGCAGTTTGCATCGCATCACCAAAGAGTCGTTCAGATGCTTTCGTTTGACTTGGAACTCATGACGTGTCTGGCAAAAAGCGCGGAACAACACGACTTGTGTTTGCCGACAACCATGAGCTCACATTCACATTACCTCAACTCAAGGTGGAACCTGAGGTCAGAACTGCCGTGGATTCTTGATCTCCTAATCGGCTGGTGTGTTTGTTGTGGCGGGGGAAAGATGAGCGGCATGTTGTTTGGAGAACGGATCGTTGAGTTGGTCGGCACGTGCACGTTCCGAGACGAAGCCAATCAACTCACTGGCGAAGTCAGCTGCGATGCCAACAGTGTGTTTCTGATGAAGACATCCCGCGAGGACCTCAAGGGTCAGATAACACGACAGGAACAAGTGAGTGGTGCAGTGCACACGGTGGTTGGTCGTCTGCGCAATGAATGGAGACGTTACCTCTCACTCTGATGGCTTTGTCTATTTGTCCTAGCGAGGCAAACAAGTCGTTTCGCGTATTCAGGGGTCGTGGCTGTCGCATCTCATCTTTGATGGCAAACTGTAAGAGTGCCGCGAAAGCTTCGAGTCATTTCGTTCGCTGGGAGCTTTGTGAAATGACTGCATGGATGCATGGATGCATGGATTCGTGGGGCGGGTGCTTGTGTGGAATGCGTTTGTGCGTAGTTACTGGCACATCGAGACTGAGCCCGTGTTTCAAGCGGAACCTATCGCCAATCCGCTTCCTTCGGACGTTCGTTATCGAGAAGACATCTCGGCGCTCAAGGTACTGTTTCTCCATTGGCAATTCTGAAGAAAGCCACCATCTTCGAACCGAGTGGCGTTGTGTTTTGCACTAGAGAGGAGACTCGGAGACGGCGCAAAAAGAAAAGCTTCGACTAGAGGAGATCCAACGCAACGACCACAAATTGCGGGAAGCTGCTGCCAAAGAATCGCGTCGCCATGGTTCCAAAAAGAGTCCCAGGGCCAAAAGACCCAGTGGCCAAAAGGCCAAGTGACAACTCCACCACCGATCGATCCAAAACGAAATAAAAGACATGGTCATTCCTTTACCCTGAATGCTTTGTAGCTCACTCGCTCGTATTTAAAACTCTCCCATCGCTTTCTCTTTCTCTTGTTGACTTGGGTTTCTTCTCGCTGTCGTTCTCTATTCACCTGACTCACTCACTCGCTCGTTGTCGTCTCTGGCTCCATTCATTTCCATCAAGCGAACCGGAAAGAGTACGATCGCTTCATCCCACGTTATCGTGCAGGAAGGTACCATCCATCGCATCCATCTTTCGTGTCGCCACTCTGGAGAGCAGCATTCATAGCGCAATGACAACAACAGTTGGCCATTGCCCAAAACGCCGCTTGTTGCTCCAAAGAGTCCGAGAATTCCTCTAAAAAATGAAGGGCCAAAACTACTGCATCTTCTTCAGTCGTTCTTCGTCTTCTTCAGCTGCATGTTGCTGGGCAAATTGCTCCACACACGAGACGGCAAAATACACCAAAAACGCCACCATGATGACCGTGCCGGCCTGGGAAATCAGGTTGGAATCGCCGCCAGCACTGGTGCCGTTGGCTCTTGCAAATTGTGCCTGGGTGTGGGCCGAATGGAACTTTTCACGACAGCCCATCAAGAAGCGATTCACTTTGGTGTCCAACTGCCAATGAGCCGGCGTGTGGGTGGCCAGAAAGTGCTTGATACTCTTGAGGTATTTGTCCGTGAAGATGGTGATGAAAAATGCCGACTGCAGATTCACTTTGATCAACGCCTTGCCGATCAACGTGGCACCAAAAAACGTCCAAAACGGCATCAGAAAATGGCCACAGCAAATGCCGCATAAGTCAAACGCCATATTTGGCCACGCGCTCATCAACAACACGCCCCAAAAGCCGTGGGCTTGCAGGAAATCAATCATCCAGTTCTTCATGGCATTCATGACGTTGTATTTGGATTTGGCCTCTTTGAGTTCCTCAAATTCTTCATTTTTCTGGCCGGCCAGGCTGGCGGCACGGCTGATCGCGTATGGCGGGATCTCGCCGGCGGCCGTGCCGATTCCCCAGAGCAAACAGGGCCAAAACACTTTGCGGAAAATGGCAAAAAACGTGACTTTGCTGACGCTCGGGACGGTGTCGCAGTTGGCTTCAAAGGAGCGGAACCACATGTGGTTGCGCGAGTCAAAGTCGAGGGATTTGCACTCTTCGGCGCCCTGCACCACGAGGAAAATGTGGGGAAACAAAAACAAAATGCCCGAGTGCATCCCGGTGCCGAGTCCCACAGAAGACAACACCCCGAGGCCAATCCACCAGACCAAATACTCCAACAGCAGGTTGAACTCGTCCAAAAGCACCCGGTGCGGACCTTCGGCCAAGGAGGCCACCAGCCACACGATCAGAAACGGCAGCAGCACAAACCTTGTGGCCGTGTGGTCCAAAATCTCGACAATCATCCATTTGCAAAAGCGCGCCAAAACGATACTAAAGTGGTAGCAGACGCTGACGGGGCGGCGCAGCAACGTGATCTTTTTGCGCTCGAGGCGCAACTTTTCACGCAAGTCGGCGATTTCACTGGCACGTGCAGCCATTCGTGTGGAAACCGTCATGACGTCTGGTCTTTTGGCGTGTTTGACAGCTGCTGGGGTCTCCACGGGAAGCGATCGGATTGGTTTGGAACGCTTTTGACGTGGCGCAGAGGCTCGTACTTGTGATGGCGACGCTGGTCAGACAGACAGACGTCAGACGTTTTTCTCTTCCCAGTCACACACATACATACTCACACCACACTGCACCACATCAAAACCAGCGAGAATGATGGTCCTGTGGAAGGAGGAGGAGGAGGAGGAGGAGGAGGAGGGGGGGAGGTTAAAAACGGAGCGGAGGAGGGTAAAATACCGGTATTCACTTGGTAAAACCGACCACAATGAAACACAAGAGAACAGTGGAATAAGGTGGTCCACACTAATTTGAGCACCACTGGAAGCGGATGGGATTGGGATTGTTGAGATTTGGTGTAACGGAAGGAACTTGCCGTTGATTGCGCGGCGCTTGGGTTTGGAAATTAGCTATTGTGGCGTGGACAGGAGAAGCGTTCAAGCGGGTGGTTGGTTTCGCTTTTTAAAGCTGCTGCGTCCGTCTGCTGTTTCTGCTGTTTGAGGAGCTTCACGCGAAGAAAGTGTTGGAAAGGCTCGCTCACCCTTGGCGCTTCGGCTCGGCTCGTGTGGGGAGCGCAATCAGCTTCTGCAGGGGAGGCCTTGGCAACCATGGTGGCGTATGGTGCGACATTTAACATTGGCTGTTGCAATTCATTTTCGTGGAAGACTGACTTGTGTTGGGTGTTATTGCGTGCTCCATGTGCCTTTAGATGCGTGGAAGCAAGCGACATCGCCTGAGCACTTTGAAAAGCTCATGCGCGGCAATCGCAAAGTGCGCGTGCTTTCCATCAAACAGATCTGCTTGTTGGGGCTCAAAATGTGCCGCAATCTACCGTATTCGCCCATCACCTGGCTGTTCTTGTTCATTCTTGGCGCCATCAGTGCGGTCTACGGGTGGGCCTCGTCGAAAAAGGCATTGCAAGATGAACACTGACTCTGACGAGACTTGCTGGTGATGCAGATTGATTGTCGACGGCTGGGTGCAGGCCATGTTTCGCTATCGAGGACAGCTTCTCGCGTGGGCTGGCGAAGACACGACCACTGCATTTCTCATCTGGGCGACTTGGTGTTTGACCATGAGCTCCATCGCGTCAGCTTGTGGCTTTTTCCTGGCACCAGCGTCCGATGGCTCCGGTATTCCACGAATGCGCGCGTTGTTCGCGGGAGTATATCAAAACCCATCTGAAGTGCTGGGCTTCAAGACGTTCGTTGCCAAGTCGATCGGCACAGTCATCTCATCGGGCTCTGGGCTTTCAGTGGGAAGAGCAGGACCGTATGCGCATATTTGCTCCATGGTTGCGTACATGATGGGAAGATTTAGTTGGTTTCGACGCGTTCAATTCGGACCTGAGAACTACAATTACCTACGTGCAGGTGCCAAAGCTGACCTCCAGACTTCTGTACTTATCCTGCTGATAGCGTTTGTGTGTTATTGCTTTCTCGCCAGCTGTCGCGTCTGGTACCACTGCAAGTTTCGGTGCTCCATTAGGAGGTGTCTTGTTCAGCATTGAAGTGACTGCCCGATACTATGAGATCAAGTCAGTCGCAGACAGGTTGCCAGTGGGTTCAGTTTGTTATCTCATCACGTCTTTGTTTGTGCCTTTCAGATGCCTGTGGGAAGGTGTGATCTGCTCGTCTGTGTGCATTTTCTTTTACAACATGGTGACATCTCTCAAGGGCGAAGTGCTGTTCGAAAAGACGAGCTTTAACCACTTTGAAATGAATTGGGATCTTGTCGAGTACGCTGTGCTCGGAGCACTCATCGGCGTAAGTGGTCATTTGCGCGTTGGCTTTACCGTCTTTTTATTCATCTTTCAGTTGTCTCGTGTAGGTGCTGTCAGGAATATTCTGTCGCCTCGCCATGAAGCTTCGTGCGACCCAGAATGAACTGTTCAAGTTCTTCAAACTCGATGTCGGTGGCAAACGCCGTATCATTCACGTCGTGACGGTCTGCTTGTCGACGTCGTTGATGACGTTTCCGTTGCACATCACGCGCATGTCTGATCGCAAGTTTGTCAATGAAGTGTTTCATGAACGTCCGCTCATCCACCCAGCCTGGACTCAATACACCGACATCCCGCAATTGACTCTCGCCATGTATTTCATAATCAAATTCATCGTCAGCATCATTCCGTGCGGTGCCCCCATGTCCATTGGCGTCTTCGGTCCGCTGTTCACGATGGGTGCAGCCATTGGACGACTCTATGGCGAACTGCTCTCGATTTGGTACAGTCCATCGCAGATTCCAGCTGCATACGCGGTTGTTGGCGCTGCTGCCTTTGCTTCGTCTGCGACTCAGACCGTCTCAACTTCAGTCATTTTCTTTGAACTCACGGGCCAATTGAGCCACATGCTTCCCATCATGCTGTCGTGCGTTGTGGCGTACTTTGTGAGCGGGCTCATTGCGCCATCCATCTACGACATCCTGGCCGAATGGGCCAATCTGAATGCTGTCTGCTACGATGTCAACGAGTACATGCTCAACCAGAAACAGGCTGAAAACTACATGACGGAACCTGTGGCCATTTTCACTCGCGACACGACCTATGCTCAAGCTCTACGTGTTCTGGTGAGTTAAGAATGAGAGTTGGGGCAGTATGATGCTTTGGGGTGTTGAAGCTGATCTGGTCATGGTGTGTGTCGTAGAGCGAACAAAAGACCGAGGATTACTTCCCGATCTGTGAGGATTTAGAGAGCCGCATGCTACTGGTGAGCTTGGCATCCTGGGTTGTTGTCATGTCAACCCCCAGCTAACGTGTACGTCGGAAACAGGGTGCTGTGCGTCGTTACGATTTGGAAATTGGCATTGCTCGCTTTTTCGCTGTGAACAAACCTGATGTGCGTGCCGATCTCTCGCGTCATGCACGATTCCCTTCTGACCTGGTGTTTTGTGTTTGGAACAGCTTCCAGCAGGCACCTCACCGTCAGTAGCCAAGAAGATTGTTCGGATGATATCGGAGACTCTTCAATTCGATCGCGGGCGTGTGGCAGGTGGTTACTTGGTTAGAAGCGACGCTTTGTCGCGCTTGGTTGCTCATGGAGTGACCGGGATTGCGCAGCTGTAGACGACCTCTCGTTGCTCGGGATACAGGCAAACGACGAGAAGTCGAGTGCCAACAGCACCGTGAGTAGCCACATTGGTGCTCGGCAGTGTTGCTGGGATCGTTGACGGGAGAAGACTCTTTGTCTTTGTTTTGGATAGCTCATCTATGGACCTCCTTTCTCGGGCTTTCAGTTCACGACCATTCCCATCGAGAGCTATCCACCACAGGTCCGTGAGCAACTTCAACGTGGGTGTTGGGACGAGTCGAATCTGATTCGGTTGCGGATCAATTAGGTGGCCGAGGATGTAAACCTCACGCGTGTGCACCAGATTGCGGCAATGTATCTCTGGACACAAGTGTACGTCGTCAAGCAGGGTCGACTTTTGGGCGTCATCAACTTGTCCAACCAGCTCAATGTGGCGCGCAAAGAAGAAAAACCACTGGTGTTCCATATCCAATAAAGCTGTTACTTCCCACCAAAAGTTTAGTGTAGGCCACACTAATATAGGATCTGCCGATCTGCCGTACGGTAAGGGCAGTGGCAGAGCCCCTCTTTTTTGTCCAATCGTTGTTAGGCTCGTGTCCGTTGGAGTTCTCACAACACACTAGAGCACAACAAAGAAGACCGGCGGCCACGAAAGCCACCAAAGCTGAGCGAAATGGACCATCAAGGAACTGGCAGCGACGCGCCGTCGTGCTCCGTGTCGGGAGGTGGAAGAAGAAGAAATGCACCACAAGAGAATCAACTCAACCGTCAGCAAGAGCACCAGGAGCACAACATGTTTGGAGGTAAGAAAAGACACACAAGCCAAGCTCGCTGCTGCTGTGGGAAGGTCGTTGACTGGGTGTGTTGTGCGGATGACAACAACAATAGACATGAACCTGAATGTGCTCATGGCGTTCCTACTCATGCTACACTTCATGCAGTACGCCATGCGCGAGCGATGCGGTTGCTGATTACTTCCCTCGATCGCTGGATTGATCGCTTGGATGCTACCGTGTGGAGTCTCTCTCAATCATCGT
Source organism: Paralagenidium karlingii (assembly GCA_027475765.1). Classification (NCBI taxonomy): domain Eukaryota; phylum Oomycota; class Peronosporomycetes; genus Paralagenidium; species Paralagenidium karlingii. The sequence continues at coordinate 11,375 of JAMFLO010000150.1, read as the reverse complement.
CGTCTCTTGTGCTTTTAGTCTCTTGCCATTGGTCACTTTACTGATCCATGCAACCAAACACAGAAGAAATCAGCGTTTACACTTGGGTTTTCTATACGGTTGCCTTGTTTAAGGTGGGCCACGCTATTCTGTTGGTGTGGGATCAGAAACACTTGCGATCCACGATGACTTCATGGTATTCTTCCCACTCTTGTTTGGTGATGTGGATGTCATGGAAGGTCGGCATGGACGCAAACATGGAGCCTCCAACCCACGCAGCGATGCGGCGCTGAGAGTTGTATCCTCTCTCGCGTACTTGCGCGTCCGGCACCACACACAGCGTTGGCGACTTGGTCACACTGGAGAGCTCTTCTTGGAAGCGACGCAGAAAGCCTAACAGAACGACCAGCATTTAGTCAACAAAATACAATGATGATGAGTTGACGATGCCGGTTGTTGCACCTGGCATCATGGTGGTGCCGCCAGCTAGAATCACGGCATTGTACAGATCGCGCTGCAAGTCCTTGTCGCACATGGAAATGGATTCCGCCACCAGCTCATGCAGCCCTTTATTGGGTCGATTGGGGTGATCTTCTCCGAGTTCATGGGGCTTGAAGATCACTTCACACGGAGCCATGCGCGTGTTAGCGTCCAGCGAGAGGATCGTTCCGTCCGGCAGCTCGTAGGGTTTGCTGTCTTCTTGGTTGTTTCCATTGTTGTTGTTGCTGATGCTACTCTCAACCGGTGGCTTTGGCTCGCTATGGCTGGTCATGAAGCAATTGTTCTCTTTGATCTCGTGAATGGTTTGAAGATTGAAATTGAGAAACGCGTGGCCCCGCTTCGCCAACAACTTGTGCAAGCGGTGGCTGATGTCGATACCGCCAATATTGAAATTCAATGCTGCATGGGGAAGCGCATATCCTTCAAAGATTGGAATCGAATGGCTCGAGCCATGACCAACTTCCACGACGATGCCTCGTGTTCTTCCCGAGGCGAATAGAGACAGCACGCACTGATGCATGAAATAAAACCCGCACGCCTTTTGGGACTCAAACATGATCTGCGCCATTTTCTCCTGTTGGCTCTTTGCACCCATTGGGGAGCTTGTGCAGAGGATCTAATCATTCATCTCAGTGTGAGTTCAGCAATCTTCCAAACCATGAACTGGCAAACACTCACAGGTAGCGTGCTAGTCTCGGGGTTGATGCGCAACTCATTGGAGAAAATGAACTCCCAGATTTTCTCCATCACATCCCAATCTTCTACCACACCACGATTGATGGGTTGCACCAACGCGAGATGCTCGCGATACTGCTGACATTCGCTTCCCACAAAGCTGTCGCGATCGCGAGCTTCGCTCTTGACATTATTGGCGAACCATTCCGGGTTCTTGATCTTGCCAAGACATGTTGGAATCACTGCGCGTGGAGTATCTTCGCCCGCAAAGCCAGCCTTGAGCAGACCCGAGCCGTTATCCAGCACTACCGCTTCCATTTCGTTGCTCATTCTCAAGTATTTCAGAAGTGGTTCCCCACGACCTTTCGAGATCCTCCAACGGAATCAGACCCTCGACGAATGACTCAGATTCAGTGGTCATCAGCTTGATGAACCACATTTGCTATGATATGGTGGATGAGCGCAGGTTTGCTGCTTTCGTACGCGTCTGGAAAGGGCCGCTGAACACATCACTGGCTCGAATTGAGCAAGAAGAAGACTCGCGACTCGAAAAAGTTGGCAGTGTGGTGCTTGGAGTAAACCAACATGGTGTTGAGATGGCACGCGAGCAACTACATCGCCTTCTGAGACTGGAGGTGTCAAGTCTGCTTGAAGTGTCGATCTACAGGTGCGAGTTTCTTTGCATGCTCAGGATTTTGGCGCTGGTTTGTTGGCTTTGCTGATGGCTTGGCTGTTCAGTGCAACGCCTGCGTCCTGTTGTGTGTTGTTACTCTCTCAGTTTGGTGCTGATGCCGTTTGCTGCTGGTTTCTCGACCAACTGTTGCACTCCAAGTCTTCTGATGCCAATATGGACCCAACTGCCACAACGAGATCACTGACATCGAGTGATGCTGATGCTGTTTTCTCGTTCCTGATGTCTTTGACCAGACTCCATCCAAACGTACATTTGACGACCAAAGCCAAACGCTTCCTCAAGCAACAACACGTGGAGCAGCAGCAGAACGAACTGATTAGAGGGAGTAGTCTAAAAAGACACAGAACCATCGCTCCGGATCGCTTTTATGGATCGACGTCATCGAATGCTGTGAAGGCTTCAACTGATCAAAGTCTGACCACTTCACATTCTCTTGGTATTAAATGGAAGCAGCTGTACAAGAGATTCCAGTTTAACGTGGCGCATTCCATGACTTGCCAACTGGAGGGAACGTCTCCTGTGTCAAGTGTTTTTCCTCGCCAGCAAGAAGCCTTTCGTTTTGTGGATGAGATCGTGGTAACACGCTCGATGCGAACGCCTTCATCACCACCTGGAACTCCATCAAAACACCTTCTGTCTGAATCCCTTCGAGTCTTGTGCTTTGAAGATGCCAAAGATGGTAAACGACGCTTTCTGGTGACCGAATTAGGCGACTTCTGGCAGAAATATTTGAACACCCAACCGGACAAACGTCATGTGTACGAGATCATCCGAGAGGATTCGCCATGCCGATTGTACTTCGACTTAGGTTCGTGTGAATTGAGTGTTTGGCCAAGCTTTGGACAGGATCTCATTGGGATTGTCTTGTGTAGAATTCAATCGCTCGAAGAATCCAGATGTGGACGGCGATACTTTGGTAGAGAAGCTGAAGCATCTTGTGGCTCTTGCAATGTTTGTGAGTTTGATCATTCCACATCTCATGAATCGTCGTTGTTGACGTTGTCTCATTACCAGTGTTTTGTGTTTTGCCTTGATGCTTGCAGCGATGGTTTGGACTAACGATCGAACACCAGCATTTCATTCAGTTGGACTCTTCAACGGAGCAGAAATTCAGTCAGCACTTGATTGTGAGAGGCCCGATAGACGGTTGGGATATGGCATATGTTGGAATGGAGCTGTCTCAAACAAAACTCTCCATGGGCAGGTACATCTTCCTCATGGGGCGCTTTTTGCCAATAATCTTCACGTGGGGAAGGTGGGTCTTTGGCTTGTAATTGGCTTCGTCTGAAACCATGGGCGTGACGCTCAACACCATAATGCCTTTGACAGTTTGTGCGTCGTATGGTGTGCGATTTTATTCCGGCGAATGACAAGACTTCAACAGCAACAACAGCAGCGGCAAACAGTTTGATGGACCAGGTGATCCACATGGATCGAAAGGATCTGAATCCTGACAAAGGCAGCACCCTGGAAAGCTTTGTCGTGAACGGAAAGGCGCCTGAGAGCCAGCAATTGCTGATTGACATGGGCGTGTACACGCGAAACCGTGCGTTTCGAGTATGGGGATCGTCAAAGTATCGTGCCATATCGACGCTCAAGCTGCGAAATCGCAACGAGATGGCAGATGTTCAGTTGGACGATTCAATGCCGTTGGAACGCTTTGCACAGACACTTGTGTGTCCTCTGGGGCTCAACGAACTAGCACTGGATGGCCAACAAAGACTCCTGCGTTGTGAACATCCACTGCTTGGCAGCAAGACAACGTTTTGGGGCTCTCGTCTCTTGTCGTCAGCGAACCATGTCGATGGAATCAACTCGGTGGAGGGTCATGGAACAACACTTTACCCTCAACTGGACGTCTTTATCCGTTCGCAGGCAACGAAAGGTGGCATCCAAGGCGAGATTCGTGCATGGAATGTTCTCTACCAAAATGAACCAATGCACAATCACTTGATTGGAGACAGTGAAGGCGATTGCGATGGAGACAGTCGAGTGCAGCACCAGGCTCGAGTGCCATCTCTGATCACATATCACATGTGTCGGAACCGGTGGTGCGCCAATATTCGACGAGCACATAAAAGCAACAACATCATGTTTGTTGTCGACCTCATGCAAGGCTTGTTTTATCAAAAATGCCATGATCCTGATTGCCAAGCAATCAATTATCGCTCGGAATCTCAACCATTGCCAACTGAACTAATAGAAGAGGTGTGTCGCCATGCTGTTGGTGGCGCACCACATGGAAAACAAATAAATACTGGACTATCCTGAAGCTTGCCGCCGCATTCTTACTCGATGGTGAAACCCGTGATGTCCATGTGTACGATCAGCATCAAGTATTCCGCCATGACTTCTTTGCTGGAATACACCGGCAAATCCAAACGATTGAAGCAGGTGTGAGCTTTGGGAAACAGGCACGGCAGGTTGAAGCCTGTAAACTGGATGTTGAATCGACGAACGCGGCCATCGCTGCAGATCAATCCTTTGAACCCTTGTGCTGGAACTCGTGCACTCCCAGTTGTGAACTGCAGCAAACGAGCACGCTGTTCATTTGGCATTTCATTCATGATCTCCCAAAACCATTGAGTGTTGTTGTGCTCAAGCTCCGAGGGCAAGTTGTGGGAATAGTACTTGTAATCGGTGTGCTTCTTCCAATCCTCGACGTCGATGCACGGGACACCTAAAACCACATCGCGATGACAGCACGAGACATTTGCCAGCACCTTAGGACTTGACAGAACCCGGACCGGTGTTGTCCCTTCACTTACCACAAATAAGAAGCTCAAGCTCCTGATAATCAAACAACTTGATCAATCCTTCCGGGATCACTTCATACAACGACGACAAGAACACCAAAACTTGACGAGAGACACCACCCAGTACATAGTAGCGGAACAACAAGTCAAGATACTGGTCCTTATTGGCTTCAGTGACATCGATATTGGCGCCATTCTCGACCAACTCGATGATCTCTGGCTTGCCATCAACAAGGCGTGTCACTGTGAAATCCAGGCAAAGCGTTTCCACATCATTCGTCCGCCGGATGGCGAGCGCACTATTGTAGATGGTATCGTCCAAAAACTGCAGATCCGAGAAAGAGATTGGAATACCCAGGATGTGCTTCATGAATGGCACCGCAAGATAGACTGGCACCAAATGCTCTTCAAGAATCGCCTTGCCAAGCATGCGCCCAGCAAACTCAAACATAGATAAGTGGTCTTCGCAGAGTGCTTCAGAATTGGAGTTGATCCAGTAACTTCGGTCATCGCCAACAGTGGACACAAACAAACCCAGATTTGGGTCAAACAACTCGGCGAAAAGTAGTGTCAGCCACTCGCGCATGATGCCACCTGCGTCAAGACCAGGTTCACCAACGAACATGACGCGCCATCGCTGGCGGAGCTGAAACGGCTTCATCTCGCTCACAGCCTTGAACGAGTCCTCTAAGATGTGATCCCTTCGAATCGCTGGAAAGATACAAAAGTGGTTTTCAGCTATAACCACTGATCGTGCCACACAGTCAGAAGAAGCACTTCTTACCGAGTTCGCCATGACCACATTCCCATGGAAGCCACAACCGATGAATCTCGGTGGAGAACCATCGCAGCTTGCTTGAGAACGGAAGATTGTGCACGCCTTCGAGGTTCATGGTGAGTTCGGACGTGCCATTGCCGTCCATGATGTTGATACGATAGTGGAAATCCGTGGCTACCATATCTGCCAGAAGACAAAGAGATATACTTGTGAGCATCTCTCCAGTAATGCTCCTGGGCAAAAGGAAGACGGTATATCACGGACCTGATTCATTCAATACAAGATTGCCTGACGAGTCCCGAACTCGGATGTACCCGACCGAGTACCGATGGTCCTCTGAGTGGTCGCTTTGCTTGGACTTTCTGCTAGCATTGCTGTCGATGGATTCTCGTTGCTTGGTGTTGATGCGTTCGCGCACCTGTAAAGAAAAAGCAACAGCAAGTGAGCCCCCCCAAATGCTGTTTTGATTGACAAAAGGACTGATGGCAACGACGCACCCATTTATGAAAGCCATCCGCGGTGGGCATGCGTTTCCACAGTTGACGTCGACTCGCTGCAAGTTGCAGTTTACTGAACGTGCTGACGTGGTGGCCGTGGCCACCTCCCTGGCTGTCTTCCGCGAGCATTGGGATCGATTCTTTTTTCATGAGTAGCACACGCTTGTCGCTCGCGCTGATTTCCCCACCGTTGCCAGCGGGTTGCCGGCGCACAGTTTGACACAGATCGCACTGTTTGCGGTCGGGATGGTTGCCAAAATGGCACACACCGCATCGCCAGAGCGCCACTTCGGCAAAGCTGTCGTTGAGTTCTTCTCGATACACTTCGGCCGGCTCGGTCGGAAAGAAGGCGCTTTCGCTATAGTCTTGCGGAAAGCCCGCGCGATAGATGACGTACATGATGAAGAGAATGGAAAGCACCGTGATGATGCCACCGACCACCACCAGAGGCAGCATGGCGGCGGCCATTGTGGACAATTCGCTGGAAGAAAATGTTGGTCACTGGATGGGGATGGTGCTGTTTTGGTCAAAGCACTTGATAGATGCAGGCAGCCGGCAAGCAGGAGCTAAAGGAAAGCAAACGCCCGATGACGCAGATGATTTGCACCGCTTCGCACTCTCCCACCCACTTTTGCCAGTGCACCGTACTCTTCTTTTGGAGGCTCTGGAAGGTACAGTACCACCCAGACTTCTTTTCGCTTTCTTTTCCGGACGGGTGCCACACCAACACCACACCAGCCGCTCCTGCACTGAACAGAAACCAGGAATCCAGTTGCACCCCCAATACAAGTGGCAGCTTTTGGAACTAAAGCAGAAGCTGTTACTGTTTCTGTTTTGATCTGTTGATCTGTTGATCTGTTGATCTGTTGCACTGTTGATGGATTTTTGCGAACCGAGGTTTGAGCTGCTGTGCTATTGAGGAAAAAGCAGCCAGAGCGCAAATCCTCTTGTTGTTTTTTTGTGGCTTCCTGCAGGTGTCGCAACTGGTGGCAATTGCGCACTTTGTGCACAAAAGAAAATGTTCCACCTGGTGGTACATTGTACCGTTCAGCTGGTACATTCACTGGTACACACGATGGAAAGGAACAATTTGTTGAAGGTTTTACCAATGCTTTGCAATCTATGTCACTTTGTTGTGCAGAGTATCAGGGATCTTGACAGCTCGTGGTAAATAACATGTAACTGATATATACCAACACTAGTCTTTTTTGAAATTAATATGAAATGTTCCACCTTGTCATCAATCGTTACTGTACTACTCGGTACAGTAAAACCTGTTTGCAGCCTTTTAATGGGTTGATTCTTTGGGCCAATCAGTGTGCAGACAATTTTTGATGTGGTCCACACTCTATCACCTTGAAACTCGGCTTTTTGCTCTTTCCCCAGCAACACCCAAACGACCAGGCAATTGGAGTCAGCGCGTCAGGCTCTCGGTCGGCCAGCCTCAGAGATCAACGGAACTCTTTAGTTGGAGAAGAAGATGACTGGCAGTTCCAGCTCGACCGACAATTCGTCCAACCTTACGGTGATCGCGGCGGTGGGCTTCAGCTGTCTGATGCTCGTGTGCTGCGCCGTCTGTCTTGCCATGTGGATCAAAACGCCACCGAGCCATCAGATCGAAGTCATTGACACCCGCGATCTGCAGCGTCGCGAGTATCTGGCCGACACTGAGATGGACGACGGTCAAGTCGAGTGGCAGTGTCTCGTCTGCGTGCATCTCAACCATCCGGACAACTCCAGCTGTGTGCTCTGTGGCGCGCCGGCAGAAGGTGAGCCCGCTTAAACGCCTCTCTGTCTCCGCTCTCCTGGTTACCTCTGTCAGCTGATTTCTCCTGATCTCTCACTCTCTCTGTCTGAAATTCTCCTCAGTATCGATGATCAATTCGATTCGCAACCCAAGTATGGCCAACCCGTCGTTTCTCAACGCCACAATGCTCTCCAACACGACACTTTTACGCCTCGACAGCGACGTGGCGGATATCACGGCAAGCTCGAGACAACGCGCGCTTCGGTACCGTCGTCTCAATCAGATGCAGCTCAATCAACGCCAACGTGGAGCTCATCGACGCCATTTGTGGCAGCGTGTGCGCATGCCGCATGGCCAATTCGTGTGGGTTCGTATGGGAAGCGACCCGAACCCATCTTTCTTGGCCAAGCTTCGCCGCAACAGCACCATTCTTAGCTCGTCCAACAGCCTCACGTCCTCCATGCACGAGCATCTCCATCGCAAAAATGCGGCCTCGATGGGTTTTGTCACTGAAGTCAATGATACTGGCATGATGTCGTGGAAGAAAGCTGATTCTTTTGTGATCAAGATTGAAGAAGACGACGACTTGGCGATTCTCGGTGACGTTGAGATTGATTTTGAGGTGGGTTTACCGAAGCCAGAGTCAACGACGTGGTGCACAAGCGAGCTAATCCTGGATGTGTACAGGGTGTCATTTCCATGACTTTTCGCGAGAAGAAACGGTGGTTCCTCCGCAAGCTCTCAAGTGCTGCAGTGCATTTCACGGAGTCCATGCACAAACTGGGTAAGTCATTCGAAAACCTTATTGCAACGCTACCTCAGTTGCGATGCTAATCGGGCTTTCTGTCGTGTGTTCCATAGTGATCCGCCGGAGTAATCTGTTCGAAGATTCGGTTACTTCCATGTCGATGCCTGATGTTGAAGAGCGGGCACGTGAACATCTCAACATTACTTTCTATGGCGAACCTGCTCTTGATGCCGGCGGAGTGCTTCGTGAGTGGTTCTCACTTGTTTGCAAGGAACTCTTTAGTGCTGAGAGAGGTCTGTTTCGATCGACTCACGCCGAGAGCATGGGATATTGGATCAACCCACACTCTGCTCAAGCAGTTGAAGACCACTTGAAATACTTCAAATTCGCAGGACGACTTTTTGGCAAGGCCATGTTGGATAATCTGTGCTTTGATGCTCATCTGGCTTTACCACTTCTTAAACACTGGCTCGGAGTCCCCATTTCTTTTTCCGATCTAGAGTTTCTTGACGAAGAGATCTACAAGAGTTCGTGTTGGATCCGAGACAACGACGGTGTCGATGCGCTGTGTCTGACTTTCTGCGTGACAACCGAGCTCGGCGAGACGGTGGATCTGAAACCCAATGGAAGAGACGTGGATGTGACGGACGAGAACAAGTCGGAGTATCTGATGTTGTTGTTGCGGTACTACATGTTGGATTCGGTGGTGGACCAGTTGCAGGCGTTGCTGAGTGGGTTGTACGAGATCGTTCCTCGTTCGATGTTGTCGGTGTTTGATTACCAAGAGTTGGATTTCTTCTTGTGTGGGTTGCCAACCATCAACGTGAAGGACTGGCGGCGTAATACTCGCGTGCGTCATTATGAGAAAGGAGTTGTGTCTGTGATTGACACGGCGAGTAATAGCCTCGCCGAGGATGAAGAAGACGAACAAGTTGATCAAGACTCTCAGGTCGTGGGGTGGTTCTGGGAAGTTGTCGAAGCGTTTTCTGATGAAGAACGAGCTCGCCTGTTGCAGTTCGCAACGGGTTCAAGTCGTGTGCCAGTTGAAGGGTTCAAGGCACTGATGAGCGCAAGTGGTTACATTCATCCGTTCACCCTCAAGCTTGTGGAGAGAGGAGTTCCACCGGCTGGGTTGTGTCCCCGTGCGCATACGTGTTTCAATCGTATTGATTTACCGCTCTATGAGAGCAGAGAAGAGTTGGAGAACTATCTGAGTCTGGTGATTCAGATGGAGATCACGGGTTTTGGCCTCGAGTGATCGATCGGTTCTTGTGGTGCTCGTGCAGTTTGCGATGCCATCACGTGGAGTAGAGCTGAAGCAGCAAAGAGTCACCCATCGTAGTGTGACCCAAGCAGCTTGGTTTCTAACTGTTTATGTATTCTGATTCAAGACTTGTTGCTTCTGTTCTCTCAACCTCCATCCCATCAAATAAACCTTTGAGAAGAGATCTTTGCGCGAGATGTGTTGTGTCACACACCAGTGTGGCTTTCTGAGTCCAACAGCACTGGCGTATGAGTTGAACCTGCTTTGGACGTGGATATGCTTGTCCACAAGACCGCCATTGGATCATGGTCTGCATCATGGAGGACAGCAGGGGCTTGTGCTTCTTTCTTTCTGCTTTCTGCTTTCTGCTCATTTCCTTCTTTGCCAAGAACAGACAAAAGCGAACGATTCAGTTGACCCCAAGAGATGGCGGAACACGACGAGAAGACAGAGCTGCTCGTGGTTTTCTTGCTTGTTGGCGTCGTGCTGATGGTCGGCATCTGCATTTTCCTTGCGGCGGGTTCCATGTTTGAGCAGTCCCCACAACATGAGGTCGAAGCGATCGATTCCCGCGATTTCCAGCGCCGACGACAGGATCTGGTCGACTCGCTGCTGGAAGACGGTCAAAGCGAATGGCATTGCATCTTGTGTGCACACCTCAACTTGCCAAATCATGCTTCGTGTGCGCTGTGTGGGACCCCGGTCACAGGTGGGTGCTTGTGGGTGGTTTTGCTCGGCATTTCTCCACGCTGCAGAACTGGCTTAGTGACAGTTCTCCTCCGTTTTGTTTCTCCATCAGCATCGGTGGTGGCAATCGACGAACAGGAACTCTCTGATGAGAAAACGCTGACCAAAACGTGCATTCTACGCATGGAGAGCAACAGCAGCAGCATTGACACGGAAGAACTCACCATGAGCATGCGAGCGCGCCAACGAGCGCTGCGTTACCGCCGACTGAACCAGATGCAACTCAACCAACGGCAACGCGGAGCCCAGCGACGTCGGCTATGGCAGCGGGTACAGCTCTCTGAAGGCAGATTCGTGTGGGTTCGTATCAGAGGCAGTGTCGGTACAACCAATGAGACGCTAATGTCAAGACTGGCACGCAAGAGCGGCCTGCAACGTCAATCATCCAGCTTTTCAGATACGTCCAGGCGCCCATTCCTGAGGCAAGCGTCTTCTATTGGCTACATCACCGACGTAAACGAGTTGGGAGCTGTGTCGTGGAAGAAGGCGGACTCTTTGGCAGTTCAGATTGAAGACGACAATGATGTGGAGGTATTGGGAAACCTGGATGGGGATCTCGAGGTAAAAGGAACTCGTTTCTGTTGAGGTGGTGTGTTTTTGCACACACTCATGCTGTTATTGACGCATTTCAGGGTGTGATCACGATGCGGTTCTCAGAGAAAGAGAGATGGTTTGTGCGCAAACTATCAAGCAGGGCTATTCCGTACAAGACATCGCATCATTCCATTCGTGAGTACTACAAAGCGTAAAGTCTTTGATCGCTAACTCTTGAGGCTAATGACCGTTTGCTGTCTCTCGGTTGTCGCAGATGTTCATCGTGAGAATCTGTTGGAGGATTCCGTGGAAGCTTTGATGAGTTCCAATGCTGACGGGCACATTCTCGAACACCATCGCATCACCTTCGACGGGGAACCCGCCCTCGACGCAGGCGGGGTCTTGCGTGAGTGGTTCTTCCTTGTGTGCCAAGAACTCTTCAGTGTCGATAGAGG
>JAMFLO010000149.1:0-78300 GCA_027475765.1 Paralagenidium karlingii | reverse complement strand
AGACTTCTCCTTTAGCCTTCAAGTGCACAACACTGAACTGATCTTCCGATCAGAAGAGCGCAAGCTCTTGTTGTATACGCTTCCTCAAGCAACACACAGAGTAAGCCTGTGTTGGGATTCAAGTCCCATTACATCTTCAGTCTTGGCACACATGTCTTTCGACAGTTTTGTTCCAACATCGATTGGAGTCTTGACAGGCTTGCAATCATCCATAGCGAACTTTGACAGAATGTCTCCGATGAACTTGCGCTGGGATAGGTACATGTGGCCATTGGCAGTGTCACGAGTAATCTCCATTCCCAAAAAGAATTCAAACCACCCAAGTCGGACATCTTGAATCGTTCACCAGTGGTGAAGTGTTGGAGTCACCACCACTGCTGCAGGGCGATACGACATGAGCAACACCAACAAGCGCAAGCGCTCCGATGCTGGTGACGATCGTGCTAGACGAAGCCAAGTCTGATGATGGTGACACACCATCACCACAGCCAACTCGACGATCAAGTCGCACGCTGATGGAACCAATCGAGTGGTGGAAGGCAAGTGCAAATGCAGTCGAAATCGCCGACGCTGCTGAGCCGCAGACGTTCCAGCAAGCCATCCGCTCGCCCGATGCCGTGCACTGGCGCAAGGCTATCCGCGAAGTCACTCCGTGAACGTGGCGTGTACCGTGCAGCCAAGTTGCCACAGGCAGCCAAGTTGTTACAGCCTCGCCAGAAGACGCAGTGTGTCGCGACGCGACAGAAATCATTCTCGTTCGCGACGCAGTCGCAACGTCTCGCATGACTTAGACGACGGCTTTTCGTACAGACGTGATGATTGGTACTCGCCCTCGAAGAGTGCTTACTCGCCTGCATCACACAGCAGCCATGAGTCGACAACGTCAGTGACGTCTACGCCCGGTCATGCGTCGACATCAGTCAGGAACATCCTGCTGGATCGTCGAGCGTCGCTCCCACGTCGACTCAGAGTTGTCTCGCCACTTCACAAGGACCTGCACCTGGCCACAATGCATCTGGCTGTCAAGGATGGCCTCAACAATGTACCAATGCGACCCATCAAGCGCTGGTGGCGCACGAGACGTCCTCTTTATCCTGTTTCTGTCGACCTTGTCCTAAGAACCTTGGCCAGCGGATCGTCCATGATGGTCAACTTCGGGCGATTCGAGATTGGAGCGTGGATGCCGACAAACATGCAGCGCGTGATCAGGATGCCTATTTAGGCGAGTTTTACAAGTATGAGAGCTGAAATGATTGCTTTCACGTTGACTCTGTGATTGGCAAAGCCCAGATCAGAATGGACCGAGTGCGGTAATTGAAGGGTGAATATAAGTTGTTGCACAGTATTTCCAACTTGTTTTCTGTTTGTTTTGATGTGCTTCTTGTTTGGATTGCATGCATTTTGCGGAAGAACGGTTGAACTCTGGGTACTGTCCCATATTTTGTGCCAGCACTTAGAATCGGTACCCTCTATAAAGCAATAGTGCATTGAATGGGCAGCCGTGGGCTGACATGTTCTAGTGGCAAGATGTTACAGTGTGGTGGGTATACTGGGTCTAACAATTGGATGTGGTGGGGCTACCAGTTGGTTCTGCACTGACCCGTCGTGGTGTAGCAACTAGGAGCCGTGAAAGTTGGTCACCGCATGGGATTGATCCAATTCGATTTCGCGCATTTTTATACAAAGGAATTTTATTGAGCACTCATACTGTGGAAAATGGACTGGAACTACATATATCAATTGAACGACCTATTCTGAACTAACAGCAGCGCATTTCGTCTATGGCAACTGCAACAACGGTCGATGGCTTCAGACAGCGGAGTTGATGCTCATCTTTTCCTCATATTCCTCCTGTTCGTGGAGCGCTTGTTCCCAGCCATCTTTGCGGAATTCACCTTCGATTTTGGCCATCACTACAGCCGCCATCAGGTTACCCATTAGATTCACTAGGGTGCGAGCCATATCCATGAACCAATCGGCACCAAGGATCAATGCAACTGGCCACGATGGAATGCTAAACTGATTAACGGTGGATGCCAACACGATGATGCTGGCGGAACGAACACCAGCGACACCTTTAGACGAGATCATGAGCATCAACACCATCACAATCTGCTCGCCAAAAGACTTGTCCACACCAGCAGCCTGTGCACAAAACACCACCGCCAATGACAGGTACAGGGTGGTTCCATCCAAGTTGAACGAATAGCCGAACGGAAGAACGAAAGCTGAGATGTGGGGAGACACACCAAATTGTTCGAGGCACTCAAATGCCTTGGGTAAAGCTGCTTCCGAAGTTGCTGTCGTGTAGCCAATGATCAGCGGCTCGCGCATGGCCGAGAAGAACTCGGCGGGGTTGATCTTAAAGATCATCATAATCGGGACAAATACAATCATGATGAAACCGAAAAGAGTGCCGTAGACAGTCAACACAAGAGCACCCAAGCTGCTCAACGCCGACATGCCGTTGGTCCCAATGGCATTTGCGACTGCAAAGCAGACACCGACTGGGGCCGTCCAGATGATAATGTCGACAAACTTGAACATCATCTCCATAACCGCCTTCGCCATTGTGAGAATCACGGTCCTGTGCTCGTCTGGCAATTGAGCCGTCGAGATTCCAGTCAGAATGGACGCCACCAGAACCTGCAGCAACTCAGACGAGCCTGAGCCGCCCATCATTTCGCCCCAAGTCTTCGGTGTCAGATGGTCCACCCAGTGGGCAAATCCATAACTCGTGGAGTTGGAAGGTGGCTTGTATTCGCCTTTTGGACTGACACCGACACTTCCAGGCTTGCAAATGTTGACGGAAACGAGGCCAATGAACAGGGCAATGGTCGTGATGAACTCAAACCAGAGAAAAGACTTGAGCGAGAGACGGCCGAGTTGCTTCATATCCTTTTGGCCGGCGATGCCAACCACAAGCGACGAGAACACGAGCGGGAATACGATAAACTGGATGGGACGCAAAAAGAACTGGGCCATGGGTTCCGCAGATACGGCGAAATGAGGAGCGAACTGGCCGAGCAGAATGCCTGCGATCGTGCCCAACACGATCCAGAACGTGAGCGACGTCATGAGCTTACGCAGAAAGGTCTTCTTGGTGGGAGGATGGTGGTCCATGCGCTCATACACGCCCGAGTTGGTGATCCGTTCGGGCGTCCCATCACTGGGTAGCGGCATGGACGGAGTGACTGGAGATAGATGGAGGTTCCTCGAGTTGTTCTTCATCGTCTTCAGCGTGTGGTCGCTTTTGCTGCTCCTCGCAAATTCCAAAGTGAGAGAGCGAGTGAGTGAGGTGGTGGTTGTTCCATTTCAATCCATCCACCACCAAATGCGTCACCACCCAATAGATATCATAGGCATCACCTAAAGAGTTTCTCCCTCCCGACACTTGAAGCCCCAAACCCCAAAATGACGTGTTGAAGAAAGGAGGACCACCGGTAAAACCCGTGCAACTCTTGGGTGAAAGAGACGCACAGAAACGAGCCAGAGAAGAGATCACAGTCCTGCGATTGCACTGCAGCACGCAGGCACACGCCATCCCACCCTTGGGGTAAGAGTTGGTGCAGCACTGAGGAATGTGGTTCAGAGTGTACACCCCAACTTCGTTTTACGCGTGGGCTTCTGTGACACAGGACATGCGCCAGTGCACAGATAAGAGATGCCCACGATCCTGTAACTCAATCTCCACTTGGAGCTGTTCTAGCCATTGATCTAGTGAGACCAGCGCAATGCTGGTTCTGAGGAAAAGCTGTGGAGTTGACGAAACAATCGACACAACACCCAAATAGCAGCTGATCCAGCAAAGCACAGTGAAACTGCACATGTAA
Organism: Paralagenidium karlingii; assembly: GCA_027475765.1. Classification (NCBI taxonomy): domain Eukaryota; phylum Oomycota; class Peronosporomycetes; genus Paralagenidium; species Paralagenidium karlingii. Next base: position 74,467 of record JAMFLO010000149.1, on the reverse strand, counting down.
CGCACACATATATTGCTTCTGTAACGACACAACACTGAGCACATAGGTGGTTCAACCAATGCATGGAGGTCAGTCAAGAAGAGAGTTGAGACGGTACAGAGACGGGCGTGGATCCTTGCATCATATGTCAACCCCCCCCTGCGTATGGCACAAGACTGTCCGAGCGATGAAGAATGCATTGGCTGTACGATTACTCCGATGAGCGTGACCAATCCGTCCACCTAACTAATGGCAATTCGCTATTCACCTATTCATCATCTCAAAACTGTGAATAGAGAGTATTGAACGTGCTGTCAGAGACACAGTTTCGCCCCAGCTGAGATGCCAACATCAACATAAAGTCAGGAGAAGTGACATTCTATCTCAACCCACGCCCACTTCATCTGAGAACACCATCTGCACTGTTCATGGTCGAGAGCCGGATCGAGATGTGCTGGCTTTGCTCGTCCCATCTCCATATTGTGCAGTTATGCACAGGGACATTTGCATAAGCGCAGAATACTGAGTGACGCCAGGCTTGTCGAACCTACCGATTCACAGGCACGCCAACGACCAGCAAGGGACCGGTGGGTGGGACAAACCGAATGAAGTCAATTCGCAGAAACCAGCGGCTTCTTCGTGGCCCCTCTCTTGGTGCCTCAATTCTTCCAAAGGACCAAAACTCTATAAGCAGATATCTTGTAATTCTTTATCTCCTGTGTGCTTTGATTCTCCAAACTGGAATAGCAGTACAGTACTTGCACAGTACTATCTGGTTGTATTGTGACGAATAAGCTCCCACAGGTAATCAATTAGTAAGGGTTATTGCTGGTAACAAAGACAGTGCTTTCTGCAGCTGCAGACAGATGCAGAAGCGGATTCCGCTGACTCAGCTATCGCTTCAACCTGGCGATTGGCTCTTGCGGATTCTGGTCGAGATGTGGCATCTGGAGTGATGTGAAGCAAGCCACCTGTTGGATGGATCGGCTCAATCAATGCATATCAGTGTTTACGTTGCTACTATGCATGGCCACATCATCACGCTCACTTAAGTCAGAGCGGTATCCAGTCCGATTTCTTTTCTGAAGTCGGCTTCCATCCGCTTGAAGAACTCGTCGTCCTGTTGCCCTTCTTTCCCAGGACTTGTTGATATGGGGGCATTGCCAGAAGTGCTGTTACTCGTAGAATTCATGCTGGAGGCTTGTGATGCACTTGCTCCAGCATTGGACGGTACAACCGTTCCGCTTGTCTCGTGAAGCGTTTTGATTCGTTCGTTTTCTCTTCGGAAAAAACTCTCCATCATCTGACGTTCACCACTTGATGCTCTCGATAGGTTTCTCGGGATCTCGAGGATGTGAAGGTTTCCATTTTGATCTCCAACAGCAACTAGTTGCTGTTTCACGTTGAGATTGGCATTTGCTGTGGCTGATGAGGTGTTCGCTCCTCCTCCACCTGCTGCTGCCCCACCGGTTGCCAATTTTCCAGCCACACTGCTGCCACCAGCAGTGGGAGCGCTAGTAGGGACGCTTGGTGCGACTGTCGCCGAGGTTGACGCTGTGGGATTGGTGATCTGAGGACGAAACTCGATCGAGGTGAGAGCGGACGCCGTGACACTCATCGATAAGCTGGCGCGATGACTCTGATCGATGAAATCCCAAACTTCAAGAATGCCATCAGCTTTCCCGATGTAAAACACTCCAGGACGAGTCGGAGAAAAAGCAGCGCATGTCAATGCCGACGGTGAGAAGGGAGACTCGTAGATGGGTGAATCAGCTTTTTGAGACGTCACGTTCCAGATATGAAACGTTGCTTCGCTGATGGTCAAAAAGATCGACGAAAAAAACGGCGAAATGCAGATGGCCACTGTCGGACGAAAGTGGTCTCGAACAATCCACTGGACATACTCAACTGTACTGGTTCCACCGCTTTCATGATGAGTACCGCCATGCCCACTATCATCGTCTTTGTGGATCTTCGCGGCTGCGTGTGGGCGCCAGTCAGCGTAGATGAATTCACCTTCTTCGGTCCCACAGAAAATGCGAGTTGAAAGCGACGGTGCTGCAGAGGGATTCCCAGCCGACGAAGATGCAGAGCTGGAACTGGCATTGGTTGCTGAGGTAGAAGTAGGCTGGCTGTTGGCGAGTCCTAAAGAATCGTCCCGCAACTTCTCGAAGCAAAAGCATTTAAGTGCCAATTCGCCTGTGCTGTCGACCTTGGTGAGCGCAATCGAGTAAATGGGTAGAAACGGCACTTCAGTGGGGCCATCCTTGGAGGCATTCTTGTCGATCTTATTGCGAATGATCCCACGGTACTTTGGGTCCTTGTAGCGCAAATCCCAGAAGCAAACCTGCCCGTCGCCTGCGATGGTCACGAACTGAGATGTTGTGGGGTCGGTGGTCGTAATCAGATGTCCACGGTTGGTGACTTCGTGACCCGGAGGAAGCCAAAAGAGATCGGCGACAGGGCGACGATGACTGCCGTCGATTGAAGAGATATACATGGGTTTCACAGGCGGGATTTGCTGCTTCTTGGTATCTTGATCAGTTGCTGCAGCACTCGATACAGTGCTTGACGTAGAGGCTCCAGTCGCACCTGTCCCACTTCCTTTTGGATGGATTCCTGCACCAGAACTTGGGACATCTTTGCCTTTCTTCTTGGACATGAGATGTTCGGCTTTGGAGTAATCCCAGACGATTACAAGTCCATTGTACAGTCCTGCCGCGATCAGATGAGGTTGGGCTGGATTGAAGCGCAACATCATGACATCTTGGGGAGACTCGAGCATCAACTGTGGATGAATCAAATCGACAAAATTCCAGACCAACACGTACGAACTCTCGATTTTGTCAAAAAGATCGAGTCGTTTGGTAAATGTCACATTTGCAGCTGCCGCAACAGCGAGAATTCCGTGTTTTTTCGGGTGCCAGTCAATGGAGGGAAGGGTCTTGTTTTTGCTGTAGACTAGGTCCGTGAAGCTTCTCAATTCCTTGATGCCGCTCTCAGTTTTGTTGGAAAGTGTTGCATCTTCTTCGTTTAGGTTGGCAAAAGGATCTAGAAAGATATCCATGGTCTCGTTCTGCTGCAGCGCCTCTTCGATGAGGCAAAGTGCTCGTTCAAGAAAGACGTGCATTCTATCGCTGTCAATCTCTTCCTGGCGACGTCGTTGGTTCATGGTGATGGGTTCATATTGAAGCGCGTTATTCACCGAGCGATACCACGTGGTTTGGCTTTCATTATCCACCAAAGCGGGAGTTCCTTGTAACCCCATGTGCTGCTCCATTCGAGCTAACTCGTAGTTTGGGTCTTTGTGTTGTCTCCACTCCACAAAGCCTAACACAAACGTCAAAGCATTGACCGAAGCTGAAGTCTCCGTGAGTATTCAGCTCGTGTGATATCACCTTACACTGGTCAGCATCGCGGTCGTTGAGCTTGTAGTCAGCATTGAACTCATCGGACATTCGCGTCACCGACACATGAATCTGTCAGGAAAAAACTGGGTTGGTGATACGAGGACACTCTCCGCATATCAATTTGTGCGTGAAGCCGCTATTTGTTTCTTACCAGTGGGCGGGTTGGCTTGACACTGAGGCATTCCACCTCTTCGTGGCTTTCTTTGGAACTCACCGAGTTCCAAGAACGAATCTTGATGGGTTTATCTTCGAAAACAACGTTGGAATAATCCGGGGCTTCCGGAGAAGCCTCTTGTGCTCTCAGCGCTTCCTCTCTTTCCTTGTCTTTGACCATTAACAGTTCCATTTGAGTCTCGAAACCTCTTCGTGTGATGCACAACAGCCAGTTTTCGCCGTATGCTTCCGTTGGATCGGCAATGATCAGAATCTCTTCTCCTTGAAGTTTCTGCAACGATCAGGGAAAGCGTCAGCGTTTCAGACAGATATGTCCGATCCTGTTGCTTTGCTGTACCGCGAGATCGGCGCGGTGCTCATGGAAAGGACTCATGAACCCCAGCGCCTGAATCTGGTCGAGAATCATGACTTTGTGGAGCACTTTGTAGGGCACAGTGTCTCGAAGGCCACTTCCAGTCTTCAAGCCGAGGCTCTCCATCTCGCGCGAAGAGATCATCATGGGCTTGCAGCCTTCCGGCGGGGGCAGCACTTCTTTCTTGGATTCGCCCATCATTCAACTTCTCCACGACCCTTCAACGCTTTTCCAAAAGTGGAGAGTGCGAACCGAGAGTACGACAACTCCTCAGACAAGAGCAATGGAACAAGGCGGCATGCTGCCTTTGATACAAATACATTAGACCGTGCTACTAAAATTCCTCAAACCAAGTCGTGTCGCCAGTGTATGGCTCCAACTCCGGAGGCTCGTTGGTGGCCGCGACGCTCTCTTTGAACATTCGAGTCAGCAATTCCCATTGACCAACGTTCGTCGTCTTGGAGGCCAACGTGACCCAGTCAATCGACTCAAACCATTTGTGGGCCCGAATCACCGATCCGCCCTTGCCAATGTCGATGATACCTTGACACCCATAGCGCTCATCTGCGATTGGGTTGAGTAGTTCCCGAATCAGGTCTTTGACTTCAGGTGACAAATCATCCCGCGTAAAGTGCAGGTGATCCTTGCTCTGATGTCGAGAGATCTTGGAATACACTGCCATCGCCTTGTCCTTTTCATCCAGATCGGGGGCAGCTGCGAAAGGAGTATCGCCGCAGAGCATTTCGTAGATAAAAATCCCCAGCGCCCAGATATCTACGGTCATGGTATGACCTTGAGCCGCGATCATTTCGGGAGCGATATACTCTGCAGTGCCGCAGAGTGTGTATGTTCGCTCATCATCCACGAGCTTCTTCATGTGCCTGCGGTTTGACCCAATACAGCAGCAAATCGTCCACATCAGGTACTCCCAGAAAAACGAAACACTGCCAAGACTTACCTGAAGTCGTAGAGCACAAGATAGCCCTTGACGTCGACCATTGTGTTGTCCGTGCTCAAGTTTCGATATACATAACCAGCGTTATGAATGTATTCCAGCATGAGCAGCGCTTGAGCAGCGTAAATCCTAGCCACATCCTCCGAAAAGCGGTTGTTGGGTGAATCCACCATCAAAGCTGACAACTCGGTGACCATCGTGATGTCGAAAGACATGTAGAACGCACGATCATCTTTCCAACTACTTGCCATTTCGGGTATAAGTGGCGTGTCAAGTCGGATCGACCGATGAGTCGTGATAAACTTCGTCATCTCGATTTCCTTGTGCTCTTTCATCACTTGCTGGAAGGAGAACACGTTGACGGTAAAGAATCGCTGGGTCTCGTTTACTCCCTGATAGATAGCGAGAATATTGGTATCGTTCGTCTGCACCACGGACCGGAAACGCATGTCGGATGGTTTGAGTGGTCCAAAAATAATCGAGTTTCTGCGCACAGCAGGCGAAAAGATCACATTCTTGACAGCAGTCTCGAAATTGTGTCGCGCCTCTCGTTGGCGTCGGTCTTTATCGATCATATCTTGCAACGATCCCAACACTTCTTCGAACTCACGACGGCCAACTTGCAGAATCTTGGTTCGTCCGACTGAAATGACATTGGCAGCACGTGGAGCATCGTTCAACAGCGCACGCTCACCGAAATATTGGTTCTTTCGCAGGCGAAGCACCTCGCGAGATACTTTCTTCTTGGACTCAGGATCTGTCTCCCAGATTGTACATATCACAGCACCCTCTTGAATGACGTAGAAAGTATCACCAAGATCACCTTGAGTGATGATGTAGTCTCCATCTTGATATGTCACTTCAGTAAGGTTGTTTGCAACACGTTCCAACTGGACTTGAGAAAGCGTCTTGAGTACATCCACTTTTTTCAGTGTCTGAACTAGGACTGATGTTGGTGCCTTGATGAACACACGACGGAACGCACGGCAATCAATCGCCCACAAAACACCTTTGGAGAGGGCAATAACTGAAGAAGACCGCGGTGCATTGTGCATCAGAGCTAACTCTCCAAAAGAAGCGTGGCTTTCGGATTGCTGCTTGTCCGTGTAGTAAGTGTGCACGATACTCTCTCGTGCAGCGTCTTCTTCACTTCGAACGACAACTTGGTAGTTTCCAGATTCGACGATGTAAAATTTGTCGCCTGGATCGCCTTGTTTGATGATAACATCACCAGTTTTCACCTCAATTCGCTCCATGACAGCAAAGATATCGTCGCGCTGAGCCGAAGTGAGCTGCCGGAAGAGCCAATTGCCTTCCACTATAGTGTTCAAGAGTTGGATTTGCTCTGGTGTCTTCGGGATTGCGTGATCTCCCACAACATAATTAAGGTCTTCGTCTTTGACGAGTTGCGCCATATCCTTGCGCATCTGGGCACGACGCTTTTCTTTCGACATACCACGACGAACAGGACGCAATTGCTGGTTGGCTGTTGCTTCTGGCTTTGACAGCAAGTTGCGACGAGTTGAAGTTCCGCGATCGACACCAGGGCCGGAGAATTGGAACTGGATACAAATGATGGTGATGTCATCTGTTCGTAACTCGTATGTTAGCCACAGTCTGTATGATTCCGCGACAACCTTCTGGCAGGCTTCAAGTGGATCTTCATATTGAGCAACCATATCAACAACGGCTTGACTCGTGAGAAACTCGTATACACCGTCGCTAGCAATAATCACAAATCGATCGTCCTCCGTAAGCTGTAAGGAGGTTATCTCGGGAACTGCAATGACACCCAAGGTTTCGGCGATTTCGTCTCCGATACTTCGCGTGAATGCTGTTCCAGGGAAAGCACCATATGGCGACCAAATGCGCGGCGGATCGCCATCTTCATCGACCTGATCGTTGAGATTCGGCTCCCAGTTCTACTCAAACAAAACAATCATTGTGCAACACAATCAGGAATTGCCACACCGCAGCGTGATTAAGCTCTCATTCGACTTACATCATGGATGGGAGCGATGCCTTCGAGTTGATCCATTGTGAGAACTCGTGCACCTGTTCGCTTCACTCTTTCGCGCTCATCTGAGCGATACGGGGTTTGGTCAACCGACAGCGGATGTGCTACCAGTTTGCCGTCGCTCATTGTGGCAATCACTGCACGCGAATCTCCAACGTTCGCTACATGGATGGTGTCGTGATCTAGCACCATGCAAATGGCGGTGGTGCCACTCAAGGAGTCATCGATTCGCGAGGCATGCAGCTTTGCATTCGTGTCTTCGAAACTTTTCGAGTAGGCTTCCAAAAACGGGCATTTCTTCTTCTCCAGAATCTTAAGCAATCGGTCAGGACACTCTTTCTTGGCAAAGTTGGAGCACAAATCTCCAGTTGTGCCGTGGCCATCAAACACACCAAAGTAGAACTTGTCGTCTTCATTATTGAAACTCGGTAAGATCGTGTAAGCGTCTTGGTTTGGCTTGTCCAGCGCTGTCATTAGATGATAGCACATGTGCATTCGGTTGGTCTCTCCTGCCTGAAGGTGCTTCTCTCATATTTAGCACTTACCATCGGGATAATAACCGCGCTGCGACACAAACGCATACTGAACGCGAAGACGATCAGTAATTTTCGCAACAGTTGTCTTGGGGGAACAAACAATACGGCTATTGATTTGCTCCTTTGTGAGAGGTGATCGCGGCATCTTCGCCGGTACATTTGGTGCTGGTGAAGCTGGAGCAGCAGCGACGCTAGCGGCTGTCGGCGCAGCGTTGGATGGGACGGGAGGAGATGGCGTCGATGGCTCGGGTTTCGTTGTGACCGGCGCCACAGGAGCAGGCTCTGGTCGCTGAACAAGAGACGACCCGCAGCCCATGATGCCAGTGAAGGCGACAGCAACTGCAAATGCGGATGTTGAGCAGTGACACAGAAAAAAAAATCGGCACTTGATGGCGTGCAATTCCTCGGCTTGTCTGGCGGCAGCTGCAGGAGTTCACTTGTTTGCGAGCGCGACAACAATCAAAGGCCAACTAACGCCCGAGATGCGAAGCCAAAGGGTCAACGCGAGCACTCAACGACTGCTTGTTTCCCCCCCAAAAAAAGCAAAAAGAGCAAAAGCTCGGCAAGAGAAAACCGCCAGGGAGCGAGAGATGGCTGTGGCGTTGTTCTACTCTCTGCCTTGGACTTGGACTGCCTTGGGTTGCGTGGTGTCGCTTTCTCGCTGTGGCGCTCGTTGGTTTTTCTTTGCCGTTGCCTTTTTTTGGACTGTTGGCTCGCTTTCCCTTTCTTTCGGGAGTTATGCAAGCCGTTTGGACGGGCGTTTCATCTTGGAAGCACCACTGCGGCTACTTACAGTACTGCACCAACGAGTCGTGGCACTGGTGATGGCAACGGCGATCGATCGACGAGCAGGCAAAGGGAAACGGGGATGAGAGGAGAGCGAGAATGGAGCCGCTCTTCCGCAAATGGGTTAGGCATGGCAGCGCTATTTATACAGCCAGATGTCAGATAAATGTGCCACAGAGCGGCACTCGTATAGGTGCGCACTGTCGCGTTCGTTCAGATATTCTCTTCTGGTGAGTTAGAGATTGGTGATTCGCGTACAATGACCCAAGAGGACATGCTCATGTAGAAAGAATCCAAAAACATCCACCATAGAAAACACGTGGAGATTTTTTGCTTTTTTGCTGCTTGCTTTACGCCTTGTTCGAGCCATTCTTTTGTCTACGAAGCTCGCTCAATCCACAGGCTTTAACTTTCTCTTGATCTTCTTCATCGCTTCTTCCTGTTCTTCGCGTGATAACAGTACAGTGTCTGGAGTGATTTCCATCGAAAACGATTTTCGGGTTGTGACGTGGGCATTGGGGCTGTAGATTTCCTTATTGTTGAACCATTTGCAGCTGACATATTCCACTTCACATTTGTTGTAGTGGATCATCTTGCCGACAGTCTTGTCCTCGCCATAATCCAGACCATCCAATTCGACGTATGCAGGTGATGCCAGCAAGCACGCCAACAGATTATTGCCGACAAAGTAGGAGCCGCCAGTTGCAAAGACGTACGAGTTGGTGTTGGCGATGGTCCCAATGTTGACATGCATGTCTCCAGCGTAACAGTTGGATAGATTCCTGCACTTCTTCAGGCACGAATACATATGGGGCCAGAACATCACAACTTCATCGTCTTGCTTCATCATGTGATTCTTCGGGTCCGCCTTGTGAATGTGGCTCATGATGGTCAAAGTCTTGTTGTGCAGATTCAGAAACGAGTCCACCCCCTTGTGTCGCACCACATGCAACGAACTGCCGATCGCCGGAGGGATGTACACGTCTTCATGGGCGAACAGAATCGTGTGAGGGGTGCCGATGAGGCCGATGTAGTCCCAATTGGTGTGCTTGCAGACAAACACCACGCGACGCATGTTTTCCATCAGCAGATCGGCCAGTTTGACGTCACGGGTCTCCAAAACTTCTCCTTGGAAAGCCATCGTCACTCGTACTTTAAAAACAAGCAGTTGCGCGTAGTATCCCAGCAAGAATCCCAAACAAAGCAAAAACGCGGCGATGCGCCATGGAAGAAACGGCCGGCGCCAGTAAGTGGGTGCTGCTTTGGCAGACTTGCGATGGTCATCGTAGTCGTTCATGGAGCTTCCGCGAGCTCGAGTGGGTTTGCGGTTGAGAAGCAAATCTCGACCAGTGGATCCAGCAGCTCTTGCACCGGCCTCCATGTCGCCATCCTCGTCAAAGGACCGCGAATGGCGCCGGGTATACCGCCGACCACGGTCCATCTGTTTTATCGGCCCCAACCGTGTCTTTTTTCGTGCGTGAAATGAATTGAAACCCTCAGCCAATCCACAAGAAGAACAGCCTGCAAATTTCTACCAATGAACGACATGAAAATGCCCCATTTTGGCCAATCGAAAGGCTAGAGACCATCACTCCTGTTTCGCCCATCGCATCAACTGAAAAGAACAACAAGCATATGCGGGACGCGACGTGCCACCCCACTGACGGCATCGAAGAGGACGTGGAAAAGCGGAAGCACGTGAAAGATCCGTTCCGAGAGACCTATCTCCAGTTAGTAGTGTCCTCTTTTCAGCAGTGCGTCAGCCCAACAACTGCGGAAGATTCTCCTGAGAGCGATCCCAGCGCATTGCGTCAAGGTATGGAATGCTCTCATTTGCAATGTGTGAATCTGATGCGGTGCTGGTAGAAATCTCGGTATGCTCGCGACAAGTCCATATGCGACTGGGTAAGTTAGAATCAGCAGCTGATATGCAGCTGCAGTCACGGTAACTTACTGTTCCTTTGCAGAGATCATCCGTCGTCAAATGCAAAGTTTGTATCAAGATAGTGTTGCAGTGAGTTGCGTCTGACACGAGATTGCGAAGATATCGCTAACTTCTCACACCGAAAGGTCCTGAACTATCGAGAACTAACAAACCGCAGTCATCCACGAGTGGCACTTAAGTGGTCTGAAGAGATCGACGAACAACAAGGCTTACTCCGGTTCTCAGAAGCTCAACACGAAGATGGAGCGTTGACCGTGGCACGATTGATGAAGAGAGTTACGATGCCACCCATTGAACCGGTTGCAGGACAATACTCGGTCTGCAAGTGCAAGTCGCATCAGAGAGATGCTGATTCCGCTGTCAAGGCGATGCTGCGCTCTTTCCAAGAGGAGTCGGATCTCTTGGTAAGAGAAATCGATGCGGGGGTGACCGAATCAATCGTAGTTCAATGTGCGATCGTCGGCAACGGAGTTCCAGACGACGGAGATGAAGCGTGTTTTCGTAAGCGTCGATCGATCCTCTTGCGCTTTGTCGTTTGGTAAAGTTGGACGACTTGTGCAGTTAGTGAAGGGATCAAGGCTATTCGACCGTTTTTCGCGGATGACTTTGTTCAACGTTTGGAGCATGATACACACGATCATGTTCAAGAAGAAGCACTGCAAGACAAAGCAAACAATGGTGGGTCGCAATCGTGTGAATCTGAGATCATTTTGCCATTCTAATGCCGTGCCATATGCTCCAATTCTTGAAGGCGCTGAGATCCTGTTGGTAGATTGGGAGGGTGTGGCTGAAGAAGCCAGTGTTGAAGCACATGCCGTTGTAGATGAAGCCCTCAGGATGGAAGTAGAGTCTTGTTCCGACGACCGACCGAACTCAAACAATAACATCCCCTCAGGATCCATTAAAGGACCCCCACAGCAAACCGCACTCCAAGAATTCCGACACTGCGGTGAGCTGTTGTTTTCGATTTCAAGTGCTGCAGAAATCGTCGAACGACAAAGAGCTGTGTTGTGGTCACGAAGTGCACACGTGTAAGTTGGATATTCAAAGTCAGTCCGATATGTTTTTTGACCCCCTAGGGTTCCTGCGTGAAGTGAATGGGAGACAACGATTCTTCATCCAGAAGCTTTTTTTCTCAAGAAGCCTTGTGCACAGTTTCCTTTGAGCAGCAGCCAACTTGCCAAAGGAGGTACAGCTGCTTCGAAAGCTGGGTTGATCGACTATGAATACAGTTTGGTGTTTCCCCAAGTCGATGTTCGTGAGTTACGCAAAAGCTACGCGAAAATCGTACAAGCAAATGAACTGGAGTATGGGGGGGGATACGCGTTGGCGGTGGCGAATGATGAAACCCTCAACGTCTTTGATATGAATATTGATGTTCCTTGGGAACCACGTGAGGACAACGCAACTGCGACAAAGGTGTGTGTCAAAGGAGCTAGAGCTTCGTGAAGTCTGACGTGAAGATGAACCACAGTCTCGAAAGCGTCATGTTTTCCAGCGACACGTGATGGAAAACAGCCTGAAACGACCGAAAGCTGATAAGGATGCAGAAAAGAGCAGGCCGATTAAATGGTTGTTGAGTGCAATAGGGCAGAAACTTGTTCAAGTGCGCCGAACTACGAAAGTGACGTGAGTTAGACTGTCAATTATCGCGCATGGAAGCCATGTTTGATAGTCAGATGCTCGTTCTAGCTGTCTCTCAACCATCGCTCACGCTCTCGAACTCACTGCAACGCCACAACGGTACTATCTACAGTGCTACGATTGAGTTTGCTCTGTGAGAGAAACCGGCCTCACAGTACCGTGCAGAGTTTTCGTTGCACTCGTTTTCAAGGCATCCATTACAAACACCAACAATATCCGTCACAAGGAGGTCAGTTCAACGAGATACTCTTGGGATCGAGATCGCCGTCAAGACTGAGTGTTGAGTGAGCAAATTGTTTTGCCTTGAAGAACTCGTACATGATCGCGCTGAGTCCAGCATCTTCGTTTCGTGATGTACGAGTGACTTGCTATCCATGAGTTCCATATGACAACAAAACATATCGCCAAACTCATGTTCTCATTTCCATTTGACTTTCCAATACTGTTTTCAGACCACATCCATGAAGATCTTGTGATGGGTCGTTTAGGATCATTTTTGACCAATCGCATGGCCAGAATATCCTGATTTTTTTATGGGTACACACCATGCCACTCAGAAAGGCAAAGAGTGAGTGCCCAGTTAGTGCCCTTGTGGCTTGTCACAACGCACATTGCTTGGCTCACGAGAGACGAGCGAAAGACTCGAGCGGTTGATCGCTATGGTGATGACCAAGGAGACTGCGGCCATACGCCTCAAGTCGCTGAAGAATGTTGTGTCCAGACGCGGTGCAGCCATGGCAGAAAACGCCAACGACAGGGACAGCGTGCACATCCAGCTCGACGAAGCGTTTGAGCGTGACAATGGTTTCTCCTATGAGTATGTGATCGTGTTCAAAGTGCACGAGGAGAACGCCGAGCTGTCGCAGGCGCAGAAGGACTTTTCCATGCGCAACATTCTGCAGCGACTCGCCAAGGGTGGCATCGAGACCAAAATGTTTTACTCGGTGGATCGCGACTTTGTGTTCTGCAAGATGCGAGCGTCCCTTGAACGACTGTGCAAGGAGGCTGATCGCATCGACTACAAAGTGGAGTTTGATCCCATGGAGTTGCGCCGAGTCGCAGAAGCAGGGTACCCGGAGCAAGGCATTGGGCCGATTCATATTGAGGACACCCTTCAAGTGTCTCACCGTGATCCATATGCGAATTTCTTCGCCAAGGTAACTGGAACAACATGTAGCATATGGTGCCATTGGAAAGTCTTGTGATCCTAATGCATTCTTGTAGTACGATGTCGATGAGCGACTTCAGCATGTGTACAAAGCTTACGGGCACAACGCCATCCCATTTCGTGGAGTTGACCGGTGAGTGTGTTCACTCTACTCTGGCAGCAGTGTGAGGACTGATTATTCTTTTAACGGCTAGCATCAAGCTCATGCTCAGCATCATCAAGTCGCACTTTAGTGATGGCGGCTGTGCTCTAAATCTCAGCTCTTTGCTCAAGCAAAAATGCATAGAGGCTGCCTACCCTTTGCATGATTACAAAGAGCTCAACGCCCTTAGTGATGCTTGGTTGCGCTGGTCGTACGGTCCAGGAAATCAGCCATTGACCATGATCAAGGACTACTTTGGAGAGAAAGTGGGCTTGTACTTTGCGTGGCTCGGTGAGTTGAAGCATACCAAGCAAACTCGTGCTGCTGAAGATTGATTTTCTCGAGCATTTGCTTTCGATAGGTCACTTCACATGGTGGCTCATTTTCCCTTCAATTCTGGGTTGTCTGCTCATGATTGATGTGGTCGTTGAAAAGTTCAATTTTGATGCCAAGCTACTGCCGTTCTATGGTCTCTTCATGGCGCTTTGGTCCACGTAAGTTGGTACGACTGCCATATCAATTGGTGGCACTGACGCCGTGTGACCTGCAGATTCTACTACGAGTATTGGAAACGTTACAACTCATCCCTTGCGTTGGAGTGGGGTATGACGACTTTTGAAGACGAAGAAGTCGAACGTTCGGAGTATGAAGGAGAGGAAATTCGCTCGCCAATCGATGGATCTAAGATGCGCTACTTCAATCCCAAGCATCGCTACAAACGCATGATGGGTTCATTGGTGAGAACAGTCAAACCATATGTTGCTGCTCAGTTTTTGGCACTGACTTGTCGGATCTGTGGGCAAGGTGGTTATCTTCTTCCTCGTCACCGCTGTGATTGCAGTCGTGGCATCGATTTTCCTGTTTCGTTATGTCGCGACAAAGAGCGAGTGGTTCACAATCAAGAACAGAAAGACGGGCAAGGACATCGACTTTAGTGGACCAGTCGCGTCGACTCTCAATGCATTTCAGATTATGATTATGAACACCCTTTACAGTGGAGTCGCGGAGAAACTAAACGCGTTTGGTACTTCTGAGTTTTTCGTTACTGAGTTGTGATCCCGAGCTCCAGGCTGACGATTGCTGCTGATCCGTTGTGACATCAGAAAACCATCGAACGGACACGGAATATGAGGATCATCTGATTGCAAAGACGTTTCTTTTCCAGTTTGTCAATTCGTATGCATCGCTCTTCTACATTGCGTTCATCAAGGGAAATATCGAATGCAAATACGACGCGAAGACGAGTTCTTGGAAGTGCCTAAAGGACAAGAACCCCAATGACCAGCCTCCAAACTGGATCAATGAATTAGCGGTGGCGTTGGGTTTCATCTTTGTCATCCGTCTCACCACCGGAAACTTCTTGGAGATCGGGCTTCCGTGGATCCAGCGCAAGCTCCGCATGAAAACCGCCAAGAAAGCTGCCAGCGAAGGCAACAACGAAGGCACAAAACGAGAGATGTCGCCGATTGAGGAGCAAATGAAACTCGATATATATGATGCCAAGGGGACTTTTGATGACTACAATGAGATGGTTATCCAATTTGGGTGCGTACGATGGGTCTGTCGCGACTGTGTTGGTCAAGATTCTCACTTGCGCACATGTTTGCTGTGTTCTTGATGACTGGTTAGCTATGTCACGTTGTTTGTTGTGGCGTTTCCGATTGCCCCAGCGCTTGCGTTGCTCAACAACTACTTTGAGATTCGTATCGACGCTGCCAAACTCGTGCACAACGTGAGACGCCCTGATCCCCGTGGAGGTCAAGACATCGGCACGTGGGGAACCATCATTGAGATCATGAGCACAGTGTCCGTCGTGACCAACGTGGCGGTGGTCGTGTTTACTTCTGGTCTAATGAAGCACTTGTCGAGTTACGAGCGCATGTGGCTGTTTGTCGGACTCGAGCACGTGCTCGTTTTGGCCAAATACTTGCTGCAGGTCATTGTGGATGACGAGCCCCACGACGTCAGCCTTCAGAAACAGCGGATGCAGTTCCTCACGGACAAAATCGTGAACCTGGTGGCAGACGACGACGATGAGATTCTTGCGAAGGGCAACCAAGTCCGGGTCAACCTCACCATCTGCGACCAGGACAACTAGCCAACGACCACTGGTTTCCACTAAGTTCGAGGTGAACGGTTACATGATGGACTGTTTGCATAACATCTTAGGGGTGATATGGTTATGCGAGAAATAAGAAATGAAAGGTCTCACATCAGTCAGTAACCCAACTCCTTGTGCAAGGCATGGATACAATACTCAGGTAAAGCTTGAAAGCCAATGTGCGCCACCTCAAGTAGGAACCCTACACCTGATTGGCTTAGAACATGAGCAAGGGTTTGTCCTTTGATGCTTTTATTGGGGGACGAGAGGTAGATTCCTGATCATGCTTCGGTTAACGAGTTTGACAAGATATCATTTATGCTGGATCAACCACATTCAGTGCGACGAACCTGAAGAGTCAGGTCCTTTGAAGAAAGAATCCCACTTTGAATCGACACAGCCAGCGGACGCACAACGCAGCAGCAGTCACAATAGCAGCGCAACCACAAGCTTCAGTGTAAGAGGAGACAATGGCCACTGCCACCGAATCGGCAGGTATCCGTCTCAAAGCACTCAAAAGTGCCGTCTCCAAACGTGGCTCTTCGCTGAACGCGACGACTGAAGCCAAAGACGTTCGCATTCAACTGGACGAAGCGTTTGAGCGTGACAATGGTTTCTCCTATGAGTATGTGATCGTGTTCAAAGTGCACGAGGAGAACGCCGAGCTGTCGCAGGCGCAGAAGGACTTTTCCATGCGCAACATTCTGCAGCGACTCGCCAAGGGTGGCATCGAGACCAAAATGTTTTACTCGGTGGATCGCGACTTTGTGTTCTGCAAGATGCGAGCGTCCCTTGAACGACTGTGCAAGGAGGCTGATCGCATCGACTACAAAGTGGAGTTTGATCCCATGGAGTTGCGCCGAGTCGCAGAAGCAGGGTACCCGGAGCAAGGCATTGGGCCAATCCGTATTGAGGACACCATGGGGGTGTCTCACCGTGATCCCTATCAAGACTTCTTTGGCAAGGTCTGGTCAGAGTTCTCCAGTGAGCACCTCGCATCGATTTGTGATCCGGTCACTAACGCAGCTTGTGTCTCTTTGTGCAGTATGACGTCGATGATCGACTTCAACATGTGTACAAAAAGTACGGACGCAGGAAGATTCCGCTGCGCGGTGTGGATCGGTGAGCACGCAGATATCGAGTGCAGCGAGAGCGACCCTAAACTTGCGATTGATGATGTCGATGGTGTTTCCCCAGCATCAAACTCATGCTCAACATCATCAAGTCGCACTTCAGTGATGGTGGCGCTGCCCTGAATCTTAGTCTTTTGCTAAAGGAAAAATGCGTTGAAGCCGCTTATCCTCTGCACAACTATGAAGAGCTGAACGCGCTCAAAGAAGTCTGGTTGCGGTGGTCTTATGGCCCTTCAGCTCAGCCCCTCCGCATGATCAAGGACTACTTTGGCGAGAAAGTCGGCTTGTACTTTGCGTGGTTGGGTGCGTTCATCACAGAGTAATCGGACAATGGATTTCTTATCACTTCTCCGTCTTCGTGGCACAGGACATTACACCTGGTGGCTCATGCTCCCCTCATTCTTGGGGTGTCTTCTCATGGTGGATGTCTTTATTGAGAAAGAATTCGACACCAGGCTTCTGCCGTACTACGGGCTCTTCATGGCTCTCTGGTCGACGTAAGTGGATCGAGATTCTCAACCAAATCAGGCATTCCTGACTTGTTGTCGATATCTGGACCCCAGCTTTTATTATGAGTATTGGAAGCGTTACAATTCGCGACTGGCGCTGGAATGGGGCATGACGACGTTTGAGGAAGAGGAAGTCGACCGACCTGAATACGAAGGAGAAGAAATCGCGTCGCCGATCGACGGATCCAAGATACGCTACTTCAACCCACACCATCGCTTCCAGCGAATGATGTGGTCCTTGGTAGAGTTTCTCATCACTTTTTGCACCCACTTGCTGACAGAGCGCTAACGCATTGGGGGTGGCTGCAATGCAAAAGCTCGTGATCTTCTTCCTCATCTCAGCGGTGATCGCGGCTGTTGCTTCCATTTTCCTCTTTCGATACGTTTCAACCGCGAAAGAGGGCCCTTTGACAGACTTTTTCACCATAAGCGGAGTCAACATCGGCGGACCTGCGGCATCGACACTCAACGCCGTTCAGATTATGGTTATGAACACACTATACGGAGGCGTCGCGGACCGACTCAATAATTACGGTGAGTGGATCACAGTGCACTTTTGCTCCGCTCATGTTGTTGTCACATGTTCCTTCTCTTCTTGTGTATTGCGCTGCCGTCCAGAAAACCATCGCACTGACACAGAGTTCGAGGACAACTTGATCGCCAAAACGTTTCTCTTTCAGTTTGTCAACTCGTACGCGTCGCTGTTTTACATTGCCTTTATCAAGGGCAACATGCATCTCAATGAAGAAGGCTGCCCTGTGACGGGCTGCATGGACGAACTCGCCATGGCTTTGGGCTTCATCTTTGTCATTCGACTCACTAGTGGCAATTTCTTCGAGATCGGTTTGCCATGGATTCAGCACAAGCTTCGCGCAAAGCTTCGCAAAAGCAAAGGCAACGACGAGCTGGTTAAGAACGCCGTCGCCAGAGAGCCGTCTCCGATCGAAGAGCAAATGAAACTCGATCTCTATGACGCCAAGGGCACGTTTGACGACTACAACGAGATGATCATCCAGTTTGGGTGGGTGTTGCTGCCTTGAAGGATCCGACCTTTGTGCGAGGGTTCTAATGGGTGCTTTGTATGTTGGCTTCCCTGAACGCAGCTACGTGACGTTGTTTGTGGTCGCCTTTCCGATTGCCCCGGCGCTCGCGTTGCTCAACAATTACTTTGAGATCCGCATTGACGCCGCCAAACTGGTGCACAACGTGCGACGCCCCGATCCCCGAGGTGGCCAAGACATCGGCACCTGGGGCACAATCATCGAGATTATGAGCATGGTGTCGGTAGTCACCAATGTCGCGCTCGTCGTGTTCACATCGATCTCAACGACCGAGCACTTGACCACCGGCCAACGTCTATGGGTGTTTTTGGGACTTGAGCACGCCCTCATTTTGCTCAAGTACGTACTGCAAATGGTGGTGGACGACGAACCGCATGACGTCCAGTTACAGAAGCAACGCATCCAATTCATCACCGACAAAGTGGTCAACCTGATCGCAGACGATGACGACGAAGCGCTAGCCAAAGGCAATCAAGTCCGCGTGGATCTGACCGTCTTTGATCACGACATCTAGTGGATCATCGTGTGCATATTTCGTGTACGACGGACAAAACTGCTTGCTTTCATTGCATTTACACCACCACAAAACACCCAGGTCTTAATCTACTTCATTTACATTTCTTCGTTTCTACATTTCTTCGTTTCTATTGCGCTTACACTAACCATGGTGACAGTGTCACGACAGGTCGCAGCGCATCGTTGTCTTCGCTAGCACCAACATCCGAAAGAAAATCTATGTTGGCATCCGAGTCGCCGGCTGCGCTCGCCCGAATGGCGAGCTCTTGCCGTAGCCTGGCACCGTCTTCCTTGGAGATCATGACCAACGGAATCCTGACTTGAGCACCTACGCCGTCCTTGTCATCCGTGATGACGTATTGCCGCTGGATGCTTCGTTTCCGGTTGTTAACAACGATGATACCCAACGCACCAGCTCGCTGAAACGTGTGCGCCTTGACACTGAACGGGCACTCACCCCGCGATACAACCACCACTTTTCCTTGTACTCGCTTTACGTCTTGTTGTGGCAACGCTTTGCATCCTCCTCGACTGTCAAGGGAGGGTTTGTCTTCAAATACTAGCGGTGCCTCGACAGCTTTTGATGAGACCTGATGACCAAATGTCGCGGGACTTGCAACAACTGTGATAATATGCTGGTTATCGAGCCTCACCGCAACACCGACCATCTCAAGCCCGCGGCGCTGAGCCACAGTGTTTGCGACTCGCCCATTGCGCATCGATGGCTGCACATTTTCACACTCAAAGATCTGTTGTAGCTGGTTCTTGCGCGGCTTCGCACGCTCGAAAAGAGCTGAATCGACCAACAGCAGATGGCCCTCGGTTGTGAACACCACCTGAGATGACTTCACTGGTCGAGTTGCATTTACCAGCACATTAGAGCTACTCGAAGAGTTGCTGTGGTTCGCAGTGCCAGCAAGTGGGAACGATGGCACAATGACATCGGGGTCGTCACTGAACAGCAGATAAAGGTATTTCACCGTCTCCGAGAGAAAGTAGCTGTCCATACGATCCTCTACAGTGAGCTGGTGGATGTTGCCAATCGCCGCATACCCGCACTCCACCTTAGAGACGGCTTCGATGTCCTGCAGGATCTTCCGACCAATTTTGAGATACTTGTGATCTCTTGTAGCCTGGTAGAGATGGTAGGTGCTCTCGATCAATTCTGGTCTTAGCGGAGAGTATTGGGCCCAAGGGATGACACTTCCTCCACCCGTCAAGTCGAAGATCTCAGGCATGGCGCCAAACCTATTCCACAAATCAAAAAGCCGAGCGTGGCTCTTCATGGCGCTGGTAACGTCCCCCGCTAGCACCTGAAGACCCGGCCAGAAGGCCTGAAGAGCCGAGACTCTCTGGGAACGAACTTTCTGACGACCAAAGTGCATGTCCACCTCGATGTGGAAGTCGTCGTGGTTCACATGCTGTTCGACGGCCTGGTAACTCTTGGAGAACATCTCGAGGAACGAGTTGTCTCCGCTGATGATGTGGAACTTGAGCAAATACTCAAAGAAAGAGTCGAGTCCTGCGCCGATGCCCACGTGGGAGTGGATCCATTCACCCGACTGGACGTCGATGGCGCTTCCAAGAAGATCGAGTTGCGAGCGGCGAAACCACAGTGCTAGAACGGCTTGTTTAGCTTTATCTTCAAAATCCGGAATTCCCGACAGCCGCGAGAGGTACGCCATCTCCACCAACAGCGATCCTGCCGCTGCTGGGCACGTGAGCGTTGGGGCGTTCGACGTGATACCGTGCAGCAAATTGATACGATGAACTGGAATGCCTGTCGGGGTGTCAAATGCGGGCAGCAAACGTCGTCCCAAGTCAACAGCGAGGTCCAAGAGTTCGCTCTGATACTCAAATCCACTGGGCAGAATGCCTACGTGGTCTGAGGATGCCAGCAAATGGGCAGAAAGCAGTCCTCCGATGACGCGAATCGTCGACTCGAAGACGGACACTTCGACGTCACGATCAAATTGCACGTGGTCGCGCACAAGCGCCACGGCGCGCGCAAACTCTTTCTGGTCACCGAGGATGGCGAGCATGTCCAATGAATCGATGAGCGTCAGCGAGAAGCCTCCCAGCACGTCGTCCAGATCTCCGCGTTCACGCTGGTCCCAGCGACGACCCTGACACGAGAGCGGCTTGAGCTCGTCCCAAGGGAAGGCGTGCTGCATGTAGCTTTCGTAGCCGTGGTAAAACATGCGCTTCGCCTGCTGCTGAAGATGCCGGCGCTCACTTGCGTGCATGAATCCGATCGCCGGAGCTGCAACCGTCAGCCATGCCACCAAAAGCATCGAAAGCCGTCTGAGCGACGCCATGTTGACCACCCTGCTGATTGCGTTCAGTCCACGACTAACTTTAGCTTCTTTGGCTGACAGGAGCAGTACCGTATCTCTTGAAATAACATGCCTTCCAGATGACATCAAACTGGGAATTCTCTACCGAATTGGTACATTGTACCATGCGGCACCAATCCATTTGGGATGGCAATGTGTACCACACAATTCCACACACAGACACCATGCTGCGACGCAAGCCCACCCAAATGGAAGATCGAGTCGACGTGGCTGAAGAATACGAGCTGTACGCGAGTGAAAAAGAGCGGCAGATGCTGAGAGTGAGACAAGAGCAGCAATCACCGCGTCAACAAAGTCAAATTCACACCAGCACCAGTTTCTCTTACGGCCCTCAGGGCGGCAACATGAGTGCGATGAACAACGAGATCGCCAGTTCTAGGTCGGCACTTCAGACTCCCCTGGCGTCCGCCTCTTCGTTGGCTTCTGGCTCGGAACAACTGGCAAGGAATCTGCAGATGCAGCGAAGACAACAGCAGACGCGAACACGACTCGGCTTTGGCAGTTAGACCGTCTTGCTACTGTGTGCTCTATCTCTAACTAGGATGTGTATGGAAGTTGCACAGTCCCAACACTCTCATGCCTTTCTTCACTCGGCGTCATGAGAATCAGTCATGGCCTGTTTATGACTGCGCTTTCTCGTCAATGCACGTACGCCCCTTGCGCTCACTTTGGTTTCCATCAGTCTCAGACTCGTTCCAAAGGACTCCAAAAACCACTTTCTTTACCTTCAAAATAGGAGCGTTCATTCTGCTGGGTTGTCGATTTGATCACCATGGCCACTCGCTGGGCGTCTTCCCACGCCAGCAACACACGATGCGTCACAGTGTGTGACCAGTTCTCTCCTGTTGTGGGGATGTTGCAGTCCGTGAGCTCAATCCTTTTCAGTCATCGCACGCATCAGACACGACACCCACCCAAGGCTGGCGTGATCAACGTCGAGTCATGGGAGCGCAGATTTCGCGTCGTCACGTGATTCACGAGGACAATCGCCACGTTAAAGTCGCTGGCTATCTGATGCAACATCGTGGCCAGTTCCTGCAACAGCCGATGGCGCCGAAAAAAGCCTTCGGGACCGTGCCGCAAGTGAAAGGCGACACTGTCCAAGACGAGCAGTCGGATCTACGACCCACAAAGCAACAAGTGTAAGAAGCGTCGTCGCAGCATTGTCTCCTTTTGTGGTTTGGCGTGAAAACTACTTCGGGTGAGGGCTTGAGAAGTGCTGGCAGGGATCGAATCACCTCCACTTGCTCGAGGTAGTCGTGCACTCGATAGTAAATCAGCCCTCGCAAGAGGTCGTCTCGCGAGAGCGAGTCATTGGGAAAGTCTTCCAGAAGACACGACGCCATCTCACTCACGCGTTCGATCAAAACGCTACCCTCCGAGTCTTTTGATTGGTCAGGTCAATTGGTAAGGTGGTCAGTGACTCAGTTGATCTAGCAGACGGTGTAGAATGCAGATCGCTCGCTCTCTTTGGCACCTATGAACACTGCCCGAGACTGTGGGGACATCGGCTTCGGCAGCACCTGTGCTGCAAGGCATGAATGCAAGCTGAATTCCAGAGCCAGACCAGTCAGTCAACGTTAACTCGCTCGGTTGTCGCTCGAGTCTTACACAAGTTGAGTTTTTCCAACGCCAGGAGCGCCGCATATTTCAGTGATTTCACCGAGCTGGAAACCACCCCCCAGCGCTCTGTCGAGCTCGGTGATCCCAGTGCACACAGGGCGATGGAGTTGTGATTCTAGCAGGACTTGCCATGCTGAGACACCAAGGGGTGTGCCAGTTTTTGATGAACAAGGAGCTACAACCGACAAGACCGCAGCGGCGTCTTCTACATTGAGTTTGCACTCTGCCAAACAAGAGACAATGAGACCTATCGAGCGAGCCGATGGCAGCCAGTACCTTGGGCGAGGTCACGCGCTGAGAGCCCGTGGAGATCCTCCACGTAGCGAAAACTGTTGCGATACAGCACCGCTAGAACCAATCGAGCAGGGAGGTCCACATGGTGCAAACGAATCAGATGTGGAAGTGACAGAGAAAGAAACGAGACTGACCGAGTGTCGATGGTGCGATCCCCAGTGTTGAGAGGTTCCTCATTTCTAAATGGATGGGATATGGGACAAGACGCAGACAATTCCAAAATAGTAGCCGTGAGCGTGGACAGTCATGGAGTGTGCCGATGACCCCGATTGCCAACGTCAAACTGCCCTGCGAGCCATCGAGAGAGAGCGCAAATGAGTCGGATTTACAGTCGATCCACAAACAAAGTCAGCTACAGCTATTGAAGCAATCAGCAGTAAAAGCAAAGGCCCATTCATGTGTTTGTGTACACCATGCAGTAACACCACGAGCCCAAAGCGAACAAGAACAGACAGACGAGTGTCAACATCAGAAACATCAGAAGCACCCTGAACATTCGATGCGTTCAGCTGCAGCTTCTTCAGGAGCTAGAAGGTCTCTTGGAGAAACTGGTGACCGGAGAGTGCGCGAACGGCGCACTTCCAGCTTTCACCACACTCCTACGGCTCAACATCGAGTACGAAAGGGTGAAACACTGGTTGGAAGCCCTGATTGACCACAAAAATCGACTGACCGAGGTTGTGTCTAAGTGGCTCTATTGACAGGACAGCTACATTGTCACCGTCGTCTTTCTCCTGCTCCGCTCTCAAAACGGATATGCTTCGCCAAGACGATGCATCTCTCTCGTTGCTTCTGCACCATGCCAGTTTCTAGCCAAGTCCCAATCGGCCTGTGCTGGCAACGAAGCATCGATTATCCGATTGTGTCTGGTGTCTTCGCCATCCCAGTCAATAGCTGTATCAATAATACCGTCAATACCTTCGCGCGATGATTTGGTCGAATAAGTGGCAAGAGTCACTTCCATCCATCACAAACAAAGACGGCTCTTCATGTTTCTTATCAGGAGTCACTACAGATTCTAGGTTCTGGTAAAGCGGCTGGAATTCTTCAGCAGCATGTGCACTGTCTGACACCTGAAGAAGCACATGCACAAAAGACTCCAACGCTGAAGCTGATCCGTCACGCGCTGCGACTATGCGATCAGCACATTCGCCAACTATCTTCTTCCATCAACACTCCTCAAGGCGCTCAACTTGCCGGACTGGAAAGAAGTCACCGCTCACGCCAGGGGATCCTCTTGTTGGCTAAATAATTCAAGCTGGATACCGGTTCCATGAAGCACGAAATGGGCACTACTTGACACAACCTCCCGCGTTGTACACTGGGAGGTCCGTGACCCCCTACCGTTTTCTCTGTGACTCTCAGCACAAGCTTGTGGTGTTGATGATCATCCTGATCCGGAGTTATTTCGAGAGCAACAAGAGCGAGGCGTAACGTACCCTAGACGACAAGAGTTCCTGAGCCAACGGCTTCGCAAGGGAAGCAACAGTCACATGAACAGCAGAACAAAGAAGACGACGGCGAAACAAAAGATGTGATGGTGACGCTAGAGTTCTTTCTTAGTCCAATCGCCCATCAAATCCTGGTAATCGTCGAGCGCACGCTGTCCAAATCAGGATAGTCATCAGTCGGAGCGGAAAGGGTTCTCCGCTTGAAGGTACATTCACCTTGAGTCGGTTGTTCTCCTCCAGTAGACGCATGTATGCTTCTGCTTGACTGTCTGTCTGCTTTTTGAGAGCTCTATGAGTGCCAACCACATAAGAGAATGGAATCATGATCAGTTTTGTGACCAGCTCCTTAGGATCACTCCGGTCTCACTCCAATTCAGCGTCGCGCTGGTTTGCCTCTCCAACAGCCCCATGGAGACTCAATGCGAGTCCTCTCGCGTAGGCATCCGCTGCGAGTTTGTAGTTGTGAAGTCCATACAGAGCTTTGCCTTTGCGAGAATACGTTTTTGCCCAAGTGGGGTCCAGGGCGATGGCGGCTTCGGCGTCTTCAAGTGCGTGGCGAAACTCGTTCAGGGCACAGTAGGCTGCCTACTCATCAGCAAACTCGGTGAGTCACTCTGCCGGTGGAAAGGATCCAGCCAGGGAGAAGCAAAGCGCATGTGAAGACGCACCGATCGGTTGCTGTAGAGGGTGGCAGTAGGCTGTTTGGTGATGCCGATAGTGTACTCGGCGATTGCTTCCCGGTACCTCTTGTCTTGAAAGAGCTCGTTGCCTCGCTTTTTGTGGTACGAGTCGTCGCCGTCGGATGGAGCGCTGCGACCCTGAGTAGAAGACGCCGAAAGTTTGGCGTCCACTTGCACAGCGTCCGAACGAGAACTGTTGCTGCCAAAGAGCCAATCCATGATTCGGGATCAGAGCTAGAAGGATACCATCGAATCAGAGGTCGAAGACGAATCAGACCTTGGAATCAGATCCGCACAAATCGCGAGGACCAAACAACCAGAATGGTGAGTGCTGCAGAGCAACAGTTAGCGCAGATCCACAAGCGTCTGGCGGCAGCAGAGCAGGCGGTGGAAGAGCGAGAGGCTGTGGAGCGAGTGAAGAGCCATCTCCAACGAGTCAAAGCCACCAGTGCCTATCTCAAGACCACGCCACGGGATTATTACAGCTGGAAGCTGCATCAGCGCGGGTGAGCCCCATCACTATCTCTCCTGGATAATCAATGCTGGAGAGCGTTGTCGAGGGAGTATGAAAGATACTAACGATGGGCGTCTATGTGTTATTAGTGAGTTTCTACAATGCGAAATCCCCCACTTGTGCAAAAGCATCATTGTGGAGAACGTGGCGTGCACCAACGAAGGGATTGAGGACCCGGTCAACAGCAGGTGACCACTGCGACCCCTTTGCCTTGAGGCGATCTATTGGCTACTCACCTCATGACGAAACTTCCTCCATGACCAAATGGACCAACAGATACTATTGCGTCATCGTGCAGTACAATTCCAAACTCAACACGGAGCAGCTCATGCGCTTTGTTCGGGCACAGATCCCCGAGTCCACGCGGCCAGCACGCAAGAATTTCAACTTCCAACACGCGCCAGCCGATGTGTCAGCGCGCCTTACGGGCTTTTTGCACAATGGCGTGTCGCCCTACGGCATGAGCCACCCAATTCCCGTTATCGTGTCCAAGGCAATCACGCAGCTGGTCCCAAAATTCATTTGGATGGGCGGCGGCGCAGAGAACGTCAAGTTGCGCATCAACGTGGACCAGTTGGTGGCGTCGCTTGGCGCGTCTGTGGCCGACGTCACGGCACCGCGCGATGATCTCTGAGGTCAATAGAATTCATGCATGTCATTGCTTGCCCATCAACCAACTAGCAACTGGATACCTCGATGTGGTCCACACTACGTTTTCTCATTTCATTCTTGGAAGAAAGCCCAACTGGCCCAACTGTACAATTCCTTTCACCATGGCAAATCGCTTGGATCTGGAAGCTCGTTTGCGCGCGTTACGTGCCGACCCAAAGCCAGCGACGTCGTCTATCGCTTCTGCGGCTCCTTTCACTGCTGTTGCCACTCGCGCTTCGCATGAGTCACCACGCTCGTCAGCTCCAAACTCTTCGCCGGTGTCCGCACCTTATTCCGCTCCGCAAGTCCCTGGGAACAATATGGTGTCACCAACCCCGTCTCCTCTTGCGCCTAAACCGCCGAAGTCTCCACCACACACGCCTGCTTCCTCTCCATCACTGCCTGCTGGAATCTATGGATCGTCTTCAAAGGCTTCCCGACGATCGCTCAAACGCCGAGAGAGTTGCGGTGCCACGATGTTCGGCCCGGAATACGATGATGCAATCCGAATGGCACAGCATGCGATCGAAAACGAACGCCGTCGCAACATCCACACAGCCATCGACGAGTACATTGAGGCTGGGCAACTGCTCGTGCGAGTCGGCAAGAAGCAGGAAGCTGTGGAGCTGCAGGACATGTGCGTATTAGCCGTGAATTCTCAACGTTTTGTCTCTCTGATCGATTGCAAATGATTAGACTTAAGAAGAAGGCGTTAGCGTTGCTGGAGCGAGCGGAAAAGCTTTCGGCGTGGGTGAGCGAAGTCAAGGCACGCGACTCGAGCGTCGACGCGCTCGCGAACGCGCTAGCCCATGTGCAGTCAAAACAGGATGAAGAAATGAATGCCAAGGAAGCGCAAGTATCCAAGATCAAATCTCAAAACGGAGAGTTGATGGAACGACTGAGTCAACTCACGGGCATCGCCAAAGCCAAGAGCTCCTTCCGTCGAATGCTTGCAAAGAAACGTGAAGAGAAGAAGCGCAAGAAACTGCTGGAAGGCAAGGCCAGTGCGCTGATGGCGAAAACGAAAGATGAACAGAAGCACAAGATCGAGAAAATGGAAGAAGAGGCTTTGGGTCTGGCCACTGCGATGGAGGTCCAGGCGAGACTCCACACAGAGCTATCAGACGATATGGAGGATTCCAACCAAGAAATGGCGGCGACGTTCACCCCAGAAGCTGATCGCGAGTCTCAGAAGCGACAACTCATCAACGAATTGCACCAAGTCATCGGGCTACCGGAGATCAGTCATTTCCGATCCTTTAAGCCACTAGGCGCTGATGCCTGGCGTGATAAACGTCAGCAACAGCTCGAAGAAGATCTGGAACAAGCCAAACGGGAAGCAGAAATGCTACGTGACGCCGTGCAGCGCATGGAGGCACAGCTACAAAGTGCCGAAAAGGGAAATTCAGACTTGAGTGAGCAGGAGAAAGTTGATATGTTGAACGATGAGCTTGCTCGCGTTCGCGAGCAGTTGGCACTGGAGCGAGAGCGCAATGAAGTGTTGGAGAAGCACCAAGTGGTGTTTAGCGACTCAGACAGCGACGGTGAACCAAGCGACGCAGAAGACGTCGACGATTTCGAGGATCTGGCTTTAGTGATGCAGCTGCGACAATCACTGCATGCCGAGAAGGGTCACGGTGCCTCAACGGGCGAGCCCGCTTCGTATCTCCAAAGCGGTTCGACAGCTTCACCATCCAGCGATGTAAACGCACCAGCACTTTCTCCGCGGAAGAGACGAAGCACTCACGACGGCGGGTTCAACGGCATGGCGGAGGATGAGATCAACGCGTTGGCGTCACCCAAGCGAAGACAGAAAAGTGCGAGTACTGACGATGGCCTTTGGATCTGATAAAGCGCAGGAATTTTATACATTGATCCGTTGGGCTTGTACAATGTAACTGTTGGTCGTTGTGCCGTTGTAGGAGCGTGATTCACGAAAGCCTAAGTGAAAGGCGCTCTTTGGTCACGTTTGGTTGAAGACACGAATCGGAGAGAGATCTGATGGACACATACGTCAAAATCAAAAAGCTGGGAGAAGGTTCTTACGGAAAAGTGTTTTTGGCTCGAGAAAAGAGCCCGACTGCCAGTGCCGACGCCACGTCGAGTCGCCTCGTGTGTGTCAAACAGATTCCACTGCATCGCCTTCAAGATGACGATTTGCGCGCCAAGTTTCGCAACGAAGGTGAGCTGATGAAGAAGTTGATTCACCCCAACCTTATTCGATACTTGAGAGCGATGGAGACGCCGTCGAGTATTCTGATCGTCATGGAGTACTGTGCTGGAGGTGATTTGCGTAATCTGCTAACGAGGCGCAAGTATGCACTGAGCGAACAACAAGTCGGCTATTGGTTCGTTCAGCTTGCTTTGGGCCTGGAGCACATGCACCACCATCGGATCCTGCACCGCGACATCAAGTCGTCCAACATTTTCATCAACAATACGGGACTGGTCGTGTTGGGCGATTTGGGCATCGCGAGACAACTTGACGTGTTTCAACAAGCCGAAACGATGGTAGGAACGCCGCTGTACATGTCTCCGGAGATGATAGAAGGGAAGTCGTACGACATGAGATCGGATCTGTGGGCTCTGGGTTGCGTTTTGTACGAAATGTGTGTTGGTCAACCTCCCTTCACGGCCATGAGCACTCCGGCGTTGATCAAGGCGATTTGTCACGGCTACGTTGCTCCGTTGCCGAGCCATTTCTCATCAGGGCTGCAGCAAGTGGTCAAGGAATTACTGAGTGTAGATCCTAGCAAGCGTCCTCAAATCGCAGGAATGCTTCGGAGTGACTGCTTTCAAAGTGCACTGAGGAGACTTGTTCAAGACTTGAGGTCACAAGACGAACGAGACGTTGTCTGGAGTCAATTGCAGCGACTGCAGGTAACCAGTGGCATGCCCGCCTCCATAGCGCCAACAGCCCTATGTGAAAGTCAAAGCCGTTCGCCCATCCAGTCGCTCGGCCCTGCAAGAAACCGACGCAGGTTGGCTGAGAAGGATTCGATGGTCCTGATCTCGCGGGAGGAGCAAATTGTTGAAACGCTGGAGCGACTCAAGTGTTATCGTTGTGATCTGTTGATGCCACTGCAGAATCTACCACCACTCACACAGCCTTCAGAACGTCCAGAACAAGTGTCTTTGGCCTGCGAACACACAGTGAAACCCTCTGAGCAACTTAGCGCGCGGCTTTGTGGTATGGAGTGGCGAGACCCCGTACAAGCTCCACACCTCTCTGCGTTGGATTCATCACCTCGGCGGCACAACAAATCTGCCTGCTATGCGAGCAGCGAGAACATGATAACCGGACTGAAGAAGCCGTTTTTGGGCATCCCGCGGACCGGCGTGCCTCTCACTCAGAAAGCCAAGAGTTTCGCTTCAGGAAGCAGCGATGTGCGGGATTTGCGAAAGAAATATGTGGAAAAAGCAGCCAAACAGCGCGGTCGCCAGTTCAGAAGAAGTGCCAGTGAGGCTCGGACTTGTAAGGTCAAATCTGTGGACAAACTAACGAAAGCATCTCCCCGTGAAGTCGACGAAGCGCTTCTTCTGTGTATGAACGAGCTGGAGAATGCATTATGCCGGTTCAGAACCTGAGGCTTTGCCTCGATATAGAGAAGTCACGAAACAAGGAGAGACACAAAATGTTTCAAACATGACCAGATTCCTGCCACTCTCTTCCGCAAACCTCCTCAGCAACAAGCTCGCTCGCTGACGACCTTACGTGGCCTTGGCAAAACCAACACGAGGTTTACGGTCTTTGGTACCCCAGTCAAATACAGTGTAGTATTTGCGCATGAACACATCGCCAAGAATCCACATGGGGCCAGTCGGGGCAGGGATGTCCATAGCCATAAAAGCCCACAGGCAGATTGGTCCGTTTTTGATTATATACTCCTCCTTGCTCAACGAAAAGGTTTTGCCTGCAAGCGTGAAGGTGATGTCGGGTGCATTCGTGTTGCAGCTGATGAGGTATTCGCCCATGATGAACTGATGCGCACCGACAACCTCGGCAAGCTTTTTGATGTCGTCCTTTGGTCCAGTGATCAGAGAAGTGCCAGAGTCGATAATCGCCTTGGAAGCCGTGGTGAACTTCTGGTCTTTGGCCCCCACTTGGTCCAGTTCCACTGTCCAATAGTTCTCGCTGGTCACATCCACATAAGTGAGGTCGCCTTCAAAGTGCTTGTGGTCGACACCGCCAAATGTAAGCTCACCAGGGGCATTGTTTCCCAGATAAAACGCAAACACGGGATCATCCAGTGCGCCGTCCTGCACCAAACGATGGAACGGGGTCTTCAAGTGGTCAACGCTGATCGAGTCGAACGCGAGGCCGAAAATGCCGTCGAATTTGCCCATTGCATAGGCTGGACCTAGTCCTTTCGTCACATTGACTTCAGCGAAGAACTGATCGTCCACCTTGAGCTTGGCGATCTGCAGTTTGTCCTGCGAGAGATACCCGGAGACCGGTCCACTTCCGTACATGATGTTGAATTCGGTCCCATTGGGCTTGTAGGAAGACGACTTGGTGTGGTCGTAGACGTGGTGTTTGCCGAACTTGCGGTTGGGCACCCAGAGATTGCTGGAGCCCGTGTCAAAGATCACGAAAAATTTTTGCGCAGGGGTGCCCAGCGAGATCTCACCATAGTACTGGGCGTTCTGAAAGTCTCGAATCACGACGCTAGCCTGATCTTTGAGGTTGTTGCTGCCCGTCGCCTCTATGGCAGCGTTCGAGAAACTCGGGTCCCACACTTGGGGGCGAAGATTCGCGTGCAAATTGGCCAAAATGGACTGCATTGCCGCGTCGTCGTCGTTGCGAAGGATCGGCACGCGCAATAGCTCGCCCGAGACGGCCGTCAACGCCGCCAGAAACACCACCAACAGAAGCATTCTGTCCTTTTCTTCTTCCTCAAACAAACAAACAAAAGGCTTCTTTCGTACTTTATCGAGACGGATCTTTCTTTGGGCAAGTGGACGAAGTGATTGGACAAAAACGTATCCTGACTGGCTTCAAGTTTTAGCCAATGGGACGGGGCTGCTTTGACGGTTGCGGTGCTGGGTACCAGTACTCAACGATACTCCAGAGCCAGTCGATGACGTACAGATTGAGCATTAGACGCCACTCGTCGGCGTAGTATCTGCATCACCCGCAGGCACAAGTGAGAATCTCTTGCAGCGCACCATCTTCAACCATCAGACTACTCACTTGACGTTGGCATTCCAGTGCCACATCCACCCAGGTGTTGGCTTGGGACTCGCCACCTGGACGCTGTGTGCAATTGATCCAGGATTCGAATCGGCGTTGGTGGTCTCAATGTGAGTACTTTGCACCTTCTGCTGGTGAAAAGCATTGGCCTTGACTGCATGATGTCCCATAATCGCAAAGCGCTGCCTGGTGGAACCTCCCAGGTCTTGATTCAGTGCACGAATCATGTTCGTAGTCCGAAAGATGAAGAGCATGTCCCGTGGCAGCTGCGCCAGGAAATCAGTAATCTACAGCCATTCACAGCCCCGAAACGATCAGATTGAAAGCCTTCTCAGCGATATAGTTAGTTTCACAACCCACATGCGAGAACTTGATGTCGAGGATCTCCTTCTTCAGCTTTGACTTCTCCTCTGGGCTTAAACGGCGGCCGAAAGGAGTCGAGCCGGACATTGATCGATACGTGAAAAGCAGTGGCAGAAACTTGGAGAATTCCGGGACATTCAGCTTCTGAGCACACTGATCAACCAGTTTCTGATCGCGTAAGAGCATTGCACGCCACAGAGTGCAATACGTGCGGCGAAAGTCGTCATCGAGTTCACGATATAGACCATGGTCAAGCAGAACGAGTTGTGGCTCAGGATTCTTCTGTTGGTGCTGGGGGTCCGGCTTAATGCGGACAAAGAGATTGCCCGGATGGGGATCACAATGCACAAAGCCATGAGAAAAGATCATTTCACTGAACACCTCGCAAAGAAGCTTGGCGACTTGCACAGTGTCAAGTCCCATAGCTCGCAAAGCCTCAGTTTGCGAGATCTTGGGAGCGTCAATGAACTCCATCGTGAGAAGTCGTTCAGAGCTTAGTTCGTCGTAGACAATAGGCACATGCACGTTCTGGTTATGCTTAAACAGCTTTGCGATGCGTCTGCTGTTTTGCTTCTCGATGTTGAAGTTCAGCTGGTAAGAAAGAAACCAGTTGTTAGCTTGTTCAGAACAGCAGCATGACGTCAAACGGCTAACCTCCGAGCCCAGAGAATTCTCAAACTCTGGGTATATCCAACAAATGGAGACATCTGGAAAGAAGTATTCACCGGCGATCATTGAGAGCCTAAGCACCAGCAGATCCATCTGCATCTGGTGCTGAAGGTGTGGATACTGCACTTTGATAGCGACATCACGCCCCAGAATATCTCGCGCGCGATGCACCTGCGCCAGCGAAGCTGCCGCCAATGCCTTGTCATCAATCTTCGAAAACACTTGCTGCCATGGACGTTTCAGTTCTTTCTCAATGGCACGATAAATCTCCTGTTCAAGCATGTCACTGTCAGAGACTCCAAGGCATGCAACACAAGGAGGACGAACTGTACGCACATCCGATGGTACGGGGTTGGCTTGATCCTGCAGTTGCGCCAATGTCTCGGTGTACTCTTTAGGTAACGCGTGGTTGAATGTGGAAAGAGTTTGGCCGAATTTGATGTAAATGCCGCCGTTGGCGAGACAAACTTGAAGAATGCGCTGGGCCGTACGCTCATTAAAGGCTGACAACTGACTTTTGTACTCTGGGGTGCCGCGCGGCATACCTCGAAGGTTTTTGCGGTAGTCTACGATGATCTGCGAGCCAGCAACGACCACTCGCGACGATCTTGAGACGATTTTGCTGATCAGATCGCATCATTTGACATTTGTCACCCCACAGCATGCAATTCGCAGCCACGACATTAGTGTGCCATCCACAGGCAATTGTAACATCAGGAATCATAACCGACGTCAGCCACTCACTGCGAGTAAGTGTCGAGTCCATAGGCTGTGCCAGCAGCGACGCCGACGGCCACCAATGCGCGCGAAGTGCGACGAAAGCGGCGCATCTCTCTGCTTTTCGTTCGAGGGTGTTCGTTCTGTTTATCCAATCAACGTGCGGCCCACTTTGTCATCATCCCTCGAGTTGGTAGGACGAAATGTGGACTGGGTAGTGGAACGCTCCACATGGACATACTTGCTGGACTTGTGGAACATGAGGTGGCACGAAAGTGGGTCGTTCCAGGCGTGGCACTTGAAGTCAGCCTGTGGGACGGGTGGTGTGTGCCGTTACGATTGATGGGCTTGTTCTTTGTTTGGCGCCGCCGCCGCAAATAGCCGGCCAGGTGAAAGGGCCCAGAACAAGTGATCCAGTGAGCAGCCCCACGAGTACAGCGAGCTTTGGAGCCCACGAGAGCAAGAAAAAGGACGCAACGAGTGGGATGACCGGCTCGCCGATCCGCCGCAGTCAGCACAATGCTGACACGCAGTCGATGCTGTCCATGTGAGTGACTTGCAGCATCACCCGTGCAGAAGGAATCATGAGCATGATACTCTGAGTGGTGATAGGAATTCGGTGCAATCGATGGACCGAGACCGACTGCGCGAGAAGGCCAAACGCTTCCAGATGAAAGAGAACTTGCGGCTGATGCTCTGCACTCGCATTCAAAAGCAGTTCCGAAAACCGCCGAGAACTGCTGAAATGCTCGCCAAGGAGATAATGAAACTCATGAAAAGCGGCAACGTCTCAGTCTCACTGACGGTATGATTTGCGTCTCTTTGGGAGTGTCTTGAAAGAGCGACCCCCCCGTCTGACCCAGATTCGAGCTCTCCTCGTTCCAGGACGAAGAGCTGGAGGCTGCCGTGAATCGAATCGTTCATGTCCATGATCTGCAGCACGAGCACCAGCCGCCAACGGCCGCAAGTGGCGGAGAAGAGATCTCTCCGGCTGCTGCGCGCCACCTTCAACTGGACCAAATGCGTTCGGCGTCAGCCTCAGCATCCGTCCCGGCAAAAGCGGGTGGGGGCTCAGGACGCAGCAATCCGAAGGGCTCTGGTCGTGACAAGTCAAAGCCCAACTCTCGCAAAAACTCCAAGCACAACAAGATCACCAACAACGATGCCTCCATTGATGAAGATAGCGCGAGCGTGTACGTGACCGAGACCCAGTCCCAGCAGATGAGCACGGGGTTCCATTTGCCGCCCAAAGTGTCGCCCAAAAAGGACAAATCCAGCAGCATCTGGGAGGAGATCGCGCATTACCGTGTCATGGAAGAGCTGCAGGACAAACGCCAGCAAAAGGACCAAAAGATGTTGGGTCGCGAAAAGTTCTCTTCGACGCTCAATGCGCAGGTGGAGGAAAAGCACGCGGCGTCGTGCAAAGAAAGAGAGCGTAACCAACAGTTTTATGAGGAGAATCTGCGCCGCATCGCGCACGAGAACGAACTGGAAGAGCAAAAGGAGCAGGAACGCCTGCTCCACGCCAAATACCTCAAGCAGGTGCAGCAGCAGCAGCGCGAACTCAAGGCCCAGCAGAAGGCCAAAGAGCTCGAGAACAAGCGGCTGCAAGAGCAGAAGCTTATCGACGGCATCAAAAAGCAAAACGAGCTCGAGCAGCAGCGTGAAAAAGCCAAGAAGCAGGCCGAAAAAGACCGCATCACGCAGGTTCTGCACGAGAACGAGCTCTTGCTGCAAGAGAAAAAGCTAGTCAAACAGCAGGAGCGCGAGTATGAGATGAAGCTGGCGGCTGATTACATTCAGATGGAGGAAGCCAAAGACGCAGCGCGCAAGAAGCAGTTGGAGGACCTGCATGCCAACATCAAGGCACGAATGAAAGTGTTTGACGACACCGCCAAGGCCGAAATGGAACAGAAAAGCAAAGAAGAAGAGACACGCTTGCTGCGCTACCAGCAACAGTACGCGCAGCGCCAGGAACAAGAAGAAAAAAACCGCAAACAGCAAGTGGAGATCAAGAACCGCCAACAGCTGGTGTTTCTACGCCAGCAAATGGAAGAAAAACGAGCGAGAGAGAGCCAATTCAAACAAGAGCACAACAAACAGGCAGAGTTGTGGAAACAGGAACGCGCCCAAGCCGAAGCACGGGACCGTAAGCTGGAACAAGAACGCAAGGCCAAGAGTCTGAGTCAGCAGGAAGTGCTGATGCAGCAGATGCGAGAAAAAGAAATGCGCCAGTTGCTGGCCGACCAGACACCCGAAGAAGTGCAGTTGAATAGCAAAATCCTCGAGAAGATTCACCAGCGACAGGACCAAGTGCACAACACGGTGGTAGCCGAGACCCATGACCGATCCAAAGAGGTGAGTTGACGCCATCATCCACTTGGCTGCTCATTCCAGTGCGTGCCACCACCTTGACGATCCAACGTTTTGTGCTAACTAGCTTCAGCAACAAGAACACGTTCAAAGCACACTGCACCAGCAGCGATCTTCCGCGAATGCCAAGCGGCGACTGTAATAAGCGAGCGAGAGCGGAGTGACGTCGAGTGGCGTTGCCTTCGACCTGTTGTCAACCGCAAATGATGGTTTCTTTCTTTTTTCCTCTGTTCTTTTTGTTGTTTCTTTTCATTTCGTTACCTGCAAAGACAAAAACGTTCTGCGGCGGCCAAGTGTTCAAGCGGTGCCGTAGTTGCTTGACGAATGCGTTCACTTGGACGATGCCTTGTTTCATTCACTCCTCACTCACTTGCCTCCCAATTGCTCTATAAAACCTGCCAGCTCTTCCACGGTGGATGAGTTCCTGCTCTTCTCGTTTTCCATCCATTTCACTAATCCCTGCTTTGTGATGGCACTCTCTTGAGTCAACTTCTCGAAGATCCTTTTAACCTCGTCTGCCAACCAACAATGTCAGATCAATGCAACAAACAATGGTAACTCGTGCACCACTCACCCAGGCTACTGCGTGTCTGAACAATGGCGTTGGCAAATCGAGCTTGCATCTCCACATCACCACAGAAACCCATCAGCAAACTGCATTGATCACTTGTCAATGACGAATCGTCATCATCGCCGAACCCCAACACGAGAAGGAGCAGGTGTGGAAGAAAGACCCTATCGCCCTTGAGCGTGTTGGTCACATTGGTCTCACTCCATGCAATCAGGTCATTAAGTGGGGCTTTCTTCTCTAACATCTCCGCAAACTCAAATGCTTTGTCCAGCGGGAACAGCTCTTGTAGATCATGTTTCTCCAGCCACTTTTGCAGATTCTTGTAGTTGCGGTCAAACGTAGGCAGCAAACTGAAAAATGTCGAATGTGTGTCTTGAATCTCTTTCTTGGCGCGTTCTGCATCACTTGTCTTTAGCAATTTCAAACACATACCGCACAGTGCCGCCATAAATCCAGAGTCAACAGCCGATTCCATCATCTCGTTGTCCATGGCGTTTCCACATCCACACATAATCCAATCCAGCGTCACACCGGTTTCCTCGGATTTCTTCAAAAAGCGGCAAATCAAATCAGCTGTGTGCTCGTGAAGCTTGGGCACATCGCACCAAAGATCTGGTCCCATTTCCACAGCTTTCTCGATGCCAAAACGAACACCTTCCATCGAGAGCACCTTCGTTTCACAGCTGAGCTTGTAGACCAAATCAAACATGAGTAATCGGGCTCTGTCCTTCGCCTCTGCTGCCGTCGACAGGATCTCCTTGGCAAAGACTTGAGCAACATCGGGGTGTTTATTGTGTTCCTCCAACAACAACTTCACACATGCTTCCGCCTCATCGTAATCTTCCAAACCGACGAATTCCTCTGCAATGGATTTCGCCTTCTTTGCGATCTTTTCCTTCACCTCATCCGTCAACGGAGTAACGCGTGGAGCTGTTGGTTTCGACTGAGTTTTCACTGGGCTTTTAGCATTGTTGCTGTTGGTATCTAAGGGTGCGTTGCGTCGCGCGGACATGCCCTTTCGGGCTGACATGAATGAAGTTGGTCGTCCTTGAACGCCAGCCTTGATAGAGTCATCCCGTTGAATACCTCTCATGGCTCCTAAAGGAACACGGTTAACACTACCTCGTGCACTTTGAGGCTGGGAATATACGGGTGCCATGGTTGACCGCGAGTTGCCTCCAGCTCCACCATCCCGGAATGAGCCTCCACGTCGCACATCAGTTCGATATGAATCTCCTCTTGGCAGAGGTGCACTGGACGGTGGTCTTTGCGATTCACGCTCAGCTTCCTTTCGAATCTCAGTTAAGGTCTTCTGCTTGAGCTCTTTCCGGCGGGGTTCCCATCGATTATTGCGCAAATCAATGAGGTCTTTGATCATGAAAACAATACGTGAGCACAGTCGTTTGTCTGCGGAAAGCTTTTCAAGGTGTTGGAAATAGCATCGGATGAAACCATGCTTATCCGATCTTTCCAGATCCTTGCCCATTGTTGTGAGCAGCTTGCAGAGGGACTCCAAGTTCTCCTCGTCCGGATTGTCGTTGGGATGTACTGGGACACATTCAGCCACTCCAGTTTTGCTGTTCGGCGCCAGTTTCACATCCATCAGTTTGGTAATACACTCGTGCATAATGCGCTCTTGAAGCATGCCTTTGCGGAACAATTCACCAATAAATCGAATGTTGCCCAACATGCGGCACTTCATGATAAAGCGTTTCTCTTCGTACTCGGCTTCCATCTCTGGGGTCAGTTTGTTTTCTTTCTTGTCCTTCTTGAACTGAACTTCCAGTTCCTCATAGATGTTGTCCTTTTCAAATTCTTCTTGACAAGCGTTCAACAAAATGCGCTTGAAAGAGCACGATTTCATTGCCGAACGGCTGGCCTGCTCGAAATCAGTATATGGACCTTCCAATCGTTGGTCATCGCCAAGATCCTCAACAAGTTGACCAGACCAATAATACTGTGGTTTGCTCCCATCATCTTCCTTCGCAACCCAGATTTTCACAAATTTCTGGTGACGCACACGCACTTCAGCGATTTCCATTTTGGCTGGTGCTGGAATAGGGTCGTTCTCTTCTGACGAGATGGCATCTTCCAATGCGTCTTCGGTAGAATCAAATGGTCCAATGACGTCAGAGTCGGACTCACCTAAAGCGACCCAATAATAAGCATTGTCGTCATCGTTCGACAAAACCTTGAGGAAGGACCAACTTCTCCAGTGCGATTCCAAAAACACACACAAATCGGCATACATATCGCAGAAATGTGGCTCACCGAGAGCCTTTTCAAAGATGATCTTGATCACCGCCTGGAGCATCTCGAGACTCACCATCTCAATATCCACCAAGTTCTTCGACAAGCGATCGAACTTTTCGCGGGTCATCTTGTTCATAATACTCTGCACAGTTTTTTGTGCGGCTTCGAGTTTGGAAGTAGACTTGGAAGGGATCCAACGATTCGCGGAGCGTTCCAAAGGCTTGACTGGCGATCCATCAAATGGCGACAGGTCCTGGCCACCACGACCACCCTTTCCTCCACGGCCTCCAGCACCTCTACCACGCTTGGGCAACTCTTGAGAACGCTGCCATTGGCCACCACCACCTCCACCTCGTGATCCTTGGCGACCAAGTTGCTGGCTATTCTGGCGTTCCCAGCCTCCACCGCGGCCTCGGCCACCCCCACGCACAGGTCCTTCATTTACAATTTCCATTGATGGCCACGGTTTAGATCCTTCGCTGACTGAATCGGGGAGCTCCTTGAAGTCGTCGCGGAATTTAAGCAAGAATTCAATTGTGTACACAACCTTGTCGGTCGAGTTGATATCACTCACTTCCGTGGATGGTTTCTCTTCCGGCACCGGTTTCTCGGCCTTTGCTGAGGATTGTGAGGACTTATCCTCATCCGCAACAACAGGGGAAGATGTGGTGTTTGACTGTTCGCGTGACGACGGCGAAACAACCGGGGATTCTCCCTTGGTATTGGTAGCAACAGGCGATTGAGGCTTCACCAGTGGGGACATCGGAAGCATTGCCTTCTCAGGAGAAGGGATTGGACTGATGGCCTTCTCCTTTTCAGGTTTCTTCGCTGCTGGTGAAGCGGATTCTAAGTCAACTTCAGCCTTCTTCGGGATATCAGACTTCGTAGGAGTGTACGCTTTTGATTCTGCTGGAGCAGGTTGACGTGTCGGTTCCGCAACTGAAGTCTTTACCGGTGAATGAGCTTCTGTGGAAGGGGAAGTAAGCTCTTCCTCACTATCCAACGCGATTGCCATAGTGCCGAACTGGATAGCCGTGGTTTCCATGACTTGTTCATCCTCTTCTTCGGCAGCCTTTCCCTCAACAGGTGGTTTAGCTGGAGACGAGCCCTTATTCTTGGCTTCAGCAGCAAGCCGCTTAAACTCTTCTGCAGCCGAAAAACCAGGTTTGGCAGGTGACTTTGCTGGTGATGGCTTCGTTTCCTGTTTCACAGGTGACTTCTGAGCAGTTTCTTGGGAGGTTGGCGACAATGATGAATCTGGCGTGGCGACCGCTTTTGTAGGCGAAGCATCAGACGTCGCAGCAGTGGAGGATGCCGACGAAGAAGCCGCATCACCTGCTCCCTTCTTTTGTTTCGATTTGATGTCCAATTGTTTACCAGTTTTCGGATCGACAATCGCCAGAATCTTCTTTTCCCGCGGTGCTGGTGCTGGTTGCTGATGTTGGTGTTGCATCGGCATGCTGACGCCAGCACCCATTTGCATTGGCATGTAGTAGGGTGGGTATTGCTGTGGTAATGGGTATCCCTGAACTGGCATCGGATAATACTGTGACTGTGGAGCATGAACTCGCTGGTTGGGAGCTGGGCGCGGACCATACGTGCCGCCTTGAGGTCCACCACGCATCATTCCACGCATACGTGGCTGGTGTGCTTGAGGGCCGATGTGGACAGTTGACTGCTGCTGATGCATTGTGTGGGGCATTCCGCGAGCATTTCCATCCATAGCACTTGATTGCATTCCTGGCTGATGCTGATGCGGGTGCGGATGCTGGTGGTGATGTTGTGAGGGGGATCCAGTTGCCCCTTGTGGGGGAACCCCACCTTGATGAGGCATACCAGGAGAATAATTTCCAGACGATGCGAACGTT
Organism: Paralagenidium karlingii; assembly: GCA_027475765.1. NCBI lineage: Eukaryota > Oomycota > Peronosporomycetes > Paralagenidium > Paralagenidium karlingii. Next base: position 34,461 of record JAMFLO010000149.1, on the reverse strand, counting down.
CCACGAGACTACCCCAATCGAAAAATGAGAACAAAGAGTCGAAGCAACGGGAAAACTGGTGACTCACATGTGCTCCTGGATAACCGCCAAGCTTGAAAGGAGGTGCACCTCCAGCTCCTGGCTGTTGTTCCATCATCTCTGGTGGAAACATCTAATAATGAAAAGCAGAGTGATTCAGCAAGAGAGGGTGGTTCTATCGCGTACAAGGCGTCACACCATCCACACCTGCATCTGTTCGGGTACTCCTCGAGCTTGACCAGGATAGTTCTGACTCTTTGGCTTGTACTCTATCATTGCGCATTCCACCACAATCGTCAGGTCTTGTCGCTACCCAATCCTTCCCATTTCTTCACCTCCAACGACAGAACAGAGCCAAAAGCGATCCAGCGATCCTTTGAGGACAGCACGCACGTTCTCTTGCTTTCTGTCCCTTTCTGTCTTTCTGTGCGTTTCTACTATTAGACTCGCTTACCTGCATGAACAACGGGGCCGCGCGGGTTCGCGGCCATGGAAACTGCTTGCGGAGGTGTTTGATTCTGCACTTGAGGCATGGCAGCAGTTTGCGTAGGGCCAGGCCCAGACGTTGGGCCCGGCACCGCGTTGAGCGACGGATCCCCCGCCGGCTTGAATTGAGCAGTGGCATGAGGCTTCATGTTTCCATAGACCTCGTGCGTGTGCTCTTTCTCCGTTTCCCTTTGGCTTCTTCCTCCCCGCTCGCTCGCTCGTTCTCGCCTCAGCCTCTCTTAATTGCGGGGCTGATGGTTCAAGGGAGGAAACAAAGAACAGGAAAGCAACTTTAAAGGGTGGTTAGGCCTCGCACACCATCGAATCATCAAAACGATCAAACGAGAGGCTACCCTACGGGAAAGCGAATCATGTGGACCACCTCAACGGGTACAAGGTACCATCCAGTGTACCACCTGCAGAAGTTCCATTTTTGTAGTCAAGTTTTGGCGCCAATATCCACCAGCACCATGGCGCCAAGAAATGCGCAACCTTCCAAGGCAAAGCGAGCGACGCCTTCGGCTTTGAAGAAAAGAGCAAAGAGAAAGGAAACCTCTGAGACGGCCATTGATCTGACCGAAGAAGAAGAGCAGAAAGTACAGTCAGAAAAGAGAGAGAGGCTCTCGGCTGGTGATCAGCAAGCCAAATCCACCAAACGACGCAAGGCGACCGAAATAAGGAGCACGCAGAAGCAAGTTCTACCACCAGAAAAATTGACCAAGGCACTAGCGAAAGTCAGCAAATTGACAGAGGAGCTGCGAGATGAATCGAATGAAGTCGCAAGAGTCCGCTCGTTGGCGGATTTGAACCTGGCAAATGCACGAGAGGTGCGAGAGATGGGCAACAACAGTGTTGCTGCCGAAATCGAACGACTCGTCGTGGAAGTGCTCACTTCGGTGCTCAAAGGAGAAGCGTTTTCTTTCACAGTGCCAACGCGCAGCTCTGCCAATCAAATTTATGTACCAGAGCTTGACAGAATCGTACTTGCAGACAAGGTATCAATGAGAAGTTTTACAAACACGTCAACGGTGCGCAAGACAGCCATTACTGCTCGTGTGATGCAGTTGGTGCATCAGATTCTGTTGAAAGGCATCCATGTGACGAAAAGAGATCTGTTCTACACGGATGTGAAGCTCTTTAGGGACCAGGGGGAGTCCGATGTTGTGCTCGACGATGTCGCTTGCATGGTTGGTTGCACGAGAAGCTCCTTGAACGTCGTGGCGTCCGAAAAGGGAGTCGTAGTTGGGCGAATCTCTTTCCGTGATGATGGCGACGAGATCGACTGCACTCGAATGGGAGTGGGCGGCAAAGCCATTCCGCCGTATATCGATCGCGTCACTCACATCCGAAGCGATGCGGAGTTCATCTTGCTGGTGGAAAAGGATGCTGCGTTCATGCGATTGGCTGAAGACCGATTCTACAATCGTTTCCCGTGCATCATTCTGACTGCCAAAGGCCAACCCGACATTGCTACACGCATGTTTCTCAAGCGTATCAAATCCGAGCTTCGCATTCCGGTGTTGGGGCTAGTGGACAGCGATCCCTACGGTATATCTTTGGCCGTGTCAGCAAAGAAGAGATTGAGGAATAGTAACGCCGTGATCTTGGGTCATGTGTCTTGTGGTTTTATAGGGTTAAAGATCCTGTCAGTGTACATGAGCGGATCCAAGAACATGTCCTACGACAGCGCAAGTCTGACCACTCCCGACATCAAGTGGTTGGGTGTGCGTCCATCCGATTTGGACAAATACCGAATCCCAGACCAGTGCCGCCTGGCCATGAAAGAGACAGATATCAAGACAGGCAAGGACATGCTCAAAGAGGAGTTCATCAAGAAAAACGGCAAGTGGCATCGAGAGCTTGAACTAATGCTCAAGAAAAAGGAAAAGGCCGAAATCCGTGAGTTGTTCTACGTTGCCGTGGTTGACCAGTGGCTGACATAGTTGACTTGTTGTGTATGGTTTGCAGAGGCGCTCAGCACCTTTGGCTTTCAGTTTCTGACCCAGGAGTATCTCCCCCGCAAGCTTCGCGAAGGAGATTGGATCTGAGAGCGGTTGGGATCAGACGTCAGGGTCATTGCGGTTTGAATTTAGATTTGGGCGCGAATGTTTAGGGTAGGTGTGTATTTTTCGGCAGCCAAAGCAGCTGTTTCTTTTCTTCTTCAAGATGTTCAAAATGCCTTTTCATTTGGAAATCGTATAGAATGATCAAAACACCCTTTGACTGTTGTGGAGTGTAAATTTCTTCAATCGTATTTTTTCCTTCTTGGTCGTTTCGCCTTTTTTTCTTCCTCGTACAAATGACGTCGTCTCTCCTAGGAAACTTGCTTGCCCAGCACATGTACGAATCGCATTCAAGGAATGACCTTTTCAACTCCAGGGGTGGGCTTGCCAACTGCGGAAGCTGGGGTAGGGGTCGTTTGGGAAACAAAGGTAATTTACTGCATATATTTCACTGGTGTTTTGTGTGGGGTATAGTTTATCCCTCACTTTGGGTTTTTCGCGCGGGCAGAAGAGAACACAAGCGAAGAGCGGAGCGGAAAGGAAAAAAACCAAGGTAGTGTGCGCTTCAGTATAGCATATAGAAACTCTGAGTGGAAGAGAGGTGGGAGTATTGAAGTCTGCTCTTCGGGACTTGACTGGCGTGTCAGACAACTCAACTAACGAATCTGTATCATGGCCGTCGCAGATGGAGCCATTGGCGCCGGCGTCAGATCATGCGGGCAATACGTGGGTGCCCATGCCAAAGGAAGGCAAGAAGCGCAAACGCCTTCAGAAGAAAGCACCTGGCGCACCAAAGCGAGGCAAATCGCCGTACATTCTGTTCTCAATGGACAAGCGCGAGGAGATCAAGTCGCAAATGCCAGAGAACGCCAAAGTCACAGATGTGATGCGTGCCATTGCTGATGCCTGGGCCAAGATGAGCGATGAAGAAAAGATTCCATGGAAGAAAGCAGCGGAAGAAGATAAGCAGCGCTACGAAGAGGAAATGGCCTCTTATGATGGCCCCTTACGCGTGCCTAACAAACGTGCCAAGAAGCACCCAGACGCACCCAAGCGAGCTTCGTCGGCGTTTTTGTTTTACAGCCAAGTCATGCGGCCTCGTATCAAGGCCGATCATCCAGACATGAAAAACACCGACATCTCCAAGCAACTCGGAGAAGCTTGGTCGAAAGCAACACCAGAGCAACGAGCGCCGTTTGTGGAGAAGGAGAAAGAAGATCGGTCACGGTACAAACGCGAAATGGAGGAGTGGAACAATTCCAAGTCGGAACGAGAGCTTGCAGCAGCCGAGAATGCGCGTTATGGCAACTATGTCGCCACTTTCGATCCTCAGATAGGCTACCCAGCGGCGTACTCGACAACGGAAGTCTAAGCTCTGATCAACAGCAGTCTGCATCCAATCGAACAAGGGAGAGCCTAGTTGATCACTACATGTAGATACGCATCTTTTCAGAAGGTCAAGCCCAGGGGATGTACATGGAGAAGGAGTATTTCTATCGATAGTCCAATATGACAGGAGACACATTGGGGCAGGCAGTTGCCTTCTTGCATAGTCCTTCTGCTGATTAGGCAAGAGTTCCATAACGCAGTTTGCTTCTCTGCTCTTCGCGACTCAACAAAGATCTGTGTGTATTATGCTTAGGCTGGGGACAAAGCAGCAACACCTGGGAGGACCTTGCCTTCCAAGAGTTCCAAAGAGGCGCCACCACCAGTGCTGACGTGGCTGACCTTGTCTTCAGTGCCCCACTTGGCGCAGCAAGTAGCAGTATCACCTCCGCCAATAATGGAGACGCATCCCTTGGCTGTAGCTTGCACGACGGCTTCCATGACAGACTTTGTGCCGGTGGCTGCACATCAGATATCACCACACACAAACACGATATCAGTACAAAGATGCGGTGCCAGATCTTTGGGCTCAAAAGAGTGGTACTTACAGAAGGCTTCAAATTCGAAGACACCCATGGGGCCGTTCCAGACAATGGTCTTGGCCCTGGAGACGGCTTCGGCGAAAATCTGGCGGGTCTTTGGACCAATATCAAGTCCTTCCCAACCAGCTGGGATACCTTCTTCTTCGGTGACGAGCTTAGTGTTGGCGGTTGGCGAGAAAGCATCAGCGCACAGGAAGTCGACCGGCAAGTAGATCTTAACGTTCTTTTGCTTTGCCTTTTCCATGATAGCTGGCACAATCTTGGCTCCTTCCTCATCAAAAAGCGAGTCACCGACTTCCATGTTGTTCAAGATCTTCTTGAACGTGTAGGCCATGCCACCACCAATGATCATCTCGTTGACCTTGTCAAGCATGTTCATGATCAATTGGATTTTGTCCTTCACCTTGGCACCCCCGAGAATGGCCAAGAAAGGGCGAGTGGGGGTTTCAAGAGCCTTGGCGAAGTATACCAGCTCCTTGTCCAGAAGGAAACCAGCAGCCTTTTGTGGAAGATCAACACCAACCATCGATGCATGAGCACGATGGGCAGTACCGAACGCATCGTTAACATAGACGTCGCCGAGCTTGCTCAAGCTAGCCTTGAACTTGTTGACGGCATCTTCGGAGGCCTTAATCTTTTGGCCATCAGGAGAGACGCCCTTGCCTTCTTCTTCAACATGGAAGCGCAAGTTCTCCAACAAGATCACGCTGCCGGCGGGAGGGTTGGCGCACACAGCTTCAACATTGGGGCCAGTGCAATCTGAGAGAAAGGTTACGACCTTGCCCAACTTTTGACCCAGCGCGACAGCAACTGGGGCAAGCGAATCCTTCGGTTCAAAGTGGCCATCTGGACGACCCATGTGGGACATCAAAATGACGGCCTTGGCGCCCTTGTCCAAAGCATACTTGATGGTCGGGATGGCGGCATCAATACGCTGGGTGTTGGTGATGGCGCCGTTTTGCATAGGCACATTGAAATCCACACGGATCAGGACGCGCTTGCCCTTAACTTCGACGTTCTTGATGCTCAATTTGGCCATGGCTATGATGCGAGGTTTCTTGGCAACTGGGGCAGTTGGACTCGTGGTTGCTTTGCTTCGATCGAAGGAAAAACCAAAATGATCATCTCAAAGATGCGCGGCTCGCTCCCCCCTCCCTAAACCTGGCAAAGCTCCCACGTGCTGTCCAACAACGTATTTCTCCACCCCAGTCCCTAATCTTCTTGTCGCAAGGGATTCACCTGCCAGACGTACATGATTTAAACCAATTCGACAGAATTGTACAATCGCCAGCTATACAAATTGCAAGAGAGTGTGTTTCGAATAGAATCTGCATTGTTATGTGCCTATTTCTACGACCATATGCTGTCCTCAATTGATGGCAATAGATTTTGCACCAATCCAAGCACGTGACAAGAACAGGTCGAATATGCATTTTTCTGGTGATCCTCGAATAGCGTGGTGTACACTTGAAATGTAAAGATGTGTAAGCCACATTATTTTGGTGTGCTTCTGTCCTTGTACAACGTGGGGTGTTGCTGAACTGGTCATCTCAGCGGTTGTTTGCGGTGCCAACATCCACTTCAGTCCGATATCAGGCAGGGGGAAAAAGAAGGAAGTGAGTGAGCCCCCACCCGCGCACCCTACGACCGTAAGTGACGAGGAAGAAAGAAACGCTGACAGGTGAGGACGAATCTCGTAGTGAGCCCAAACCAGATCATCCAAGCCGCATTGTATGTCTACGTTGCTCTGACGCGAAGCCTCTGTTTGATGCCACCTACGGCCCGATAACTGACGATACTGTTGTCGCTTGCTTACAATCAGACAAAGGCAACAACAGTCAGACAACACACACGAAGCAAGGAGGACGAGAATTGCCCAGCCATGAGCGGAAAACCACGTGTCGGTATCGTCGCATCTAGCGCGCTGCCCACGTACGACCGTTTTCAACCTCACGCGAACCAGAAAGTGGATCTTTCGCAGCTGAGCATTGCGCAACGCCTTGTGCTGGAGAACAAGAAGCGTGTGCAGGGCAATTTGCGACGAAGAAACTCCCAAGAAGTCAGCCAGGCGCTCGCACAATCGCCCATTGAACCTGGTGCCCAGATCTGGGTGCCAGACAGCGAGAGAGTATGGCAGATTGTTGAAGTGGTCGGGTTTGACAAATCCGACAAGAAGGGCATGGTGCTGATCATTCGTGGCAAAGACGGAGAGAGTCGTTACGACATGCGTGAAACCAATGATTTGTATCGCGTGAATCCTCGTGTGGTCGACGACATGACTAGTCTCTACTATATCCATGAAGCAGGCATTCTTGAGAATCTGTTCGCCCGCTCAAGACCCGATAATCTTCGCCCCTACACGCTGATGGCCAACGTTCTCATCGCAGTGAACCCTTTGGTACGCCACGTCGACCCTTCGATTGACTCGTACCTGAAAACCCAGATGGGGGATCGCCCACCACATCCGTACGCCATTGCCGAAGTCGCTTTCCAACAAATGGCACTTCGCACACCGGCGCAATGTCAATCAATTGTCATTTCGGGCGAATCAGGTGCTGGCAAAACTGAGACCTCCAAGATCGTGCTGCGATACCTCACCTCTCGTGAACATGTCATGGCCACCAGAGCGAGCCAAAAGCGTCTCAAAGCAGCCTTAGAGGAGAGCAAGCCCGAGGCTGGAACGCTTGCGGTGGAATTGGATAAGCGTCTCCTGGATACCAACCCGATTTTGGAGGCTTTTGGTAATGCGAAGACCCTCCGAAACCACAACTCGTCTCGTTTCGGTAAATTTATGAAGCTGCAGTTTGCCGACTCGACCCACAAGCTCTGCGGAGCGTTTATCGAGACGTACTTGCTGGAGAAATTCCGTGTCGTTGCGCAGATTCCAGGCGAACGGAACTTCCACGTTTTTTATTTCTTGCTGAACGGTGCCGATGATGATATGAGCAAGAAACTACACCTGCAAGACGTGAGTCATTTTGACTATTTGAACCAGAGTGGCTGTGTATCCGATCCAAACGTGGATGATGAGCTGCTGTTTGATGAACTGGTGAGTGCTCTCTCCACAGTCGGCATCGACAAAGGATTGCAAGAACGGTTGTGGTCCATCGTTGCAGGTTTGCTGCATTTGGGTAATATCCGCCTGAAAGACCGTGAAACTGCTGAAGGTGATGCAGGTGAAGTGTCGTCTAAGATTGCTCAAGAGTCTTTAGCTGCCTGTGCAGAGTTACTTGGTGTCGAGTCTGGCGCTCTAACGCGTGTCATCACTGAACGCGAGATCTCAACCCGTGGCGAGATCTTCACGATTCGTCGAAGCGCTAAGGAAGGTTCCTACGTGCGAGATGCCATCGCCAAGTCCATTTACAACCACCTCTTCAAATGGATCCTGTTTAAAATCAACAAATCTCTTGGACATGGTGCGAGCTCGTTGGCGTATATTGGTGTGCTGGATATTTTCGGTTTTGAATCGTTCGAGCACAATGACTTTGAGCAATTGCTGATCAACTACGCAAACGAAGCACTTCAAGCGACATTTAATCAGCAAGTGTTTATTGCTGAACAGGAGTTGTTCAACCAAGAAGGCATTGAAGTCGGCAAGATCGTTTGGCCCGATAATCGCGAGTGCATTGAGCTCATTTCGCTGAAGCCAAATGGGTTGCTTCCGTTGTTGGACCAAGAAGCCAAAACACCAAAACCCTCGGATGAGAAATGGAACGCAACGATGCACAAGACTCACAATGGGCATCCACATTTCCTTGCGCCACATGAGAAAGACAAAAAGTATGTGTTTATCGTTAAACACTTTGCAACCCGTGTTGCGTACACCATCGGCAACTTCATTGACAAGAATAACGATACCATCCCGAAAGATCTGGAAGACTTCGTCATGTCCAGCAAGAGCAGTCTGATGAAAGAGTTGTACTCGCCTGATGTCGAGGTTGATACCATGGAGGATGCTCCGAACTCAAACTTGCTGAAGAAGCCTAGTGTGTCAGCGAAATTCTGCGATCAAATGCAGTCTCTTGTCGACACTTTGAATGCAACTCGGTGCAACTTCATCCGTTGCATCAAACCGAACCCAACGATGACTCCTGGCCACTTCGACCACGGCTATGTTGTTGACCAGCTACGATGTACTGGTATGTTGGCCACTTGTGAATTGCTGAAGGTTGGTCTGCCGACCCGTGTTTCGTACGAGGAGATATGTCGTATCTACAAGCCCGTGCTTCCACCATCTGTCACACCAATGTTTGATCAGTACACCGATCGTACTTTCACAGAAGCTGTGCTCTGGTCCTTCCGCGTGGACCCCGAAGCTTATCGTCTTGGGCGTACCAAGGTGTTTTTCAAGACTGGCAAAATCGCCCTTCTTGATGCGCTTCTGAAGGTTGACATGAAAAAGATGGGTCCGTGGATCGTTGCTCGCCTGAGAAAATGGCTGGCGAGAAGACGATGGCGCTATGCTACGGCCAAAATCTTAGCCCAGCGTGCCTTTGTGTGGCTATTGGAGCGTATTCGTCGTCAAAACACGGCAATCGTCAAGATTCAAGCGGCTGTTCGCATGTTCAATGTGCGAAAGAAGTTTATCCGAGCTCGAAATGCGCACAGGTTCGTTTGGGTATAAATGGCTGAACGGAACATGATTATTCACACAGAGCATGAATCGTGTTGGTTTGTAGGGAGCAAGTTCGTCGACAAGCGCTTGCGCGCAAACGGTGGAAAACGGCCATCGCTGCTGTTCGCGGAGGCATCGCGTTCACTCAGTTGTTTGAGCGAAGTCGTGCAAAGCTCGAAGCGGTAAGAGTTTAGTGACATTTAGGACGTTATCACCCGAGAATCATTAAAACTTGTTCTGCTTGCATAGGTCCGAGCGAAGCGCAATGCATCGGCGATTTGCATTCAGGTAATGAGCGCATATTGGAGTAGGGTTCCCTGTGCAGCGCTATTGACGGGGTGTTTGTACGGGATGGTTGAATAGGCTTTGGTTCGGGGTAAACTGGGTCGAAAGCTGGCAGAGAAACGACGTCTTCAAGTGGAAGAAGCCAAATTGCGCAAGCGGCTGCAGGAAGAAGCTGCAGCTTTAGCTCTGGAAAGAGCTCAGACTGCGAAGAAGCGATGGCACACTGCGATCTATGCGGTTTTGGCTCAACGAGCCTTTGTCAAACGTTTCCAACGCATTCACAAGGCGCGACTAGCACTGGAAGAAGCTAAACGGCGTGAAGAAGAGGAACGTCGCATCATGCTTGAGAAACAAGAAGCCGAGAGACTTCGACAACTTCAAGAAGAGGAAGAGTTGCGTCTCAAGATGCTCAAAGAAAAGCAAGAAACCGACAAACTCGAGCGACTTCTTGCTATTCAGAAGAGCATCGCCGCGCGTAAGATTCAACGCATGTATCGCCGTGCAGTTGCGCGCGAGGAAGAAAAGCACCAAGCAGCGATGGCTCGTGCCCAAGAAGCGTCGCTTGCAGCTGCACTTGCTGCACAAGAAGCGGCTAAAGCGGCGGAAGCTGCCTCGTTGGCACATCAAGCCGAAGCGGACGCGTTGCGAAAGCTTGATTTGTTCGAGGATGAGGAGAAGCGGGCACGCGAGCAACAGGCTGCTGCAGCAGGTACTGCTGCTGCCGTGGGTACTCTGGGTGTTGTCGGAACCGTTGGTGCTTTGGGCCACGTTGGCAGCATGGAGAATGGCGCTGTTCAAGGCACGCTTGGTTCCGTTGAGCCTCTGAATGCAGTGGCTGGTGAGGCTGGCCAAGTGACAGCAATGGGAGCCGAAGCAGTATCTGCTCCTATGATATCTGGGCAAGAGACACTTCAAAACGCTGACCTGAGCTGGGTTGCTCAAGACACAGCCAAAGTTGAAGGGGAAGCGGTTGCTGGCGATAGCCGCGCGGAGCAACTTGCTCAAGCTGGACGCGACTTGTTTGGCGAAGGCGGCGAAACTCCTCAGGGCCCATTGATGGCTGCCGAGGATGAAAACATTGTAAATCCCGTCCAGAAGTTTCAAGAGTTCCCAACCGGTCCACCGATCCCGTACAAAGGAGGCATTTTCACTTGCACAATGCTGGGCCATCGCAAGCAACAAGACGAGAACTGGGGAGAGGAATACACCGAGTATGTGCTTCGTGTGACTTGGGGTCGCGATATTCTGGAGCAATCGAAGACGGCCTGGCTGGTTGGTGGTCGATACAACGATTTCAATGCATTGCACCAGGAACTTAAGGCTGCTGCTTCTGGAAGACGCGGAAAGCGCGCTCCGTGGTTCCCTCGATTTCCACGTCGGCATCCGTTCTCGTCCATGATCGGCAAGAATCAGGAAGAAAAGTTCATCATCAAACGTGAAAAAGAACTGAATCGCTACATGACTCAAGTGCTAACTCAGATGCCGGACGCGTTACTCAACATCCACATGGATCGCTTTCTCAACCTGACGCTTCGAACACAGGATATCTGTGAACGAGAAGCCTATGCAGAAGCCAAGAAACGGTGGGAAGAGGAAGAGCGCGAAGCGCTTGCTAATGCCGCGGATGCTGAGCCGCTCAATGATGCCGAACTGCATGAAGTTGAGCAGCTTGTGCACCAGCTGTTGCAGAACATCATTTACGCCGCTGGAGATATCCGTCAGGACACGGAACTACAGGAAATGATCCATGCAGTAAAGGTGCTGCAACCTCGCGTGGCGGCTTCAGCCCAAATTGGTGCCAATGTTAATATGGAGCTTGTGCCTTTGGCGATGCAACTGCAAGATGACATCCAAGATGCGTTCAATCAGTACAACGACACGTTGCTGGCTCTGCGATTGGGTCAAGACTTGAATTGATGGAGCGCAAACGCGCTTTAGAGGAGGAACAGAGCGAGGAAGACGTGGGTCAGGAAGAAAAGAAAGACCAAGCAGAAACCATCGGGAGTTGTCTGTTGGCTTTGCAACGCGGAGCAGTCGTTGCAAAGACGGTGAAGAAGAAAGAAGAGCCACACACAGGACAAGCATAAAGCAATTGGTGTGAGAAATGATGCTTTGGTTGTTGTCGCCTTTATCAACCAGAAGGTGCGGGGATCTGTTCATCTTCTCTTGCTCGCTTGCCGTCGCCATCCTCAATCTCCATCTTCTCAAAGCCCAATCCGGCCAATGCCTTCTCCAGTTTCTTCTTCTTCTGGAACCGAATTCGCTTGCGTGCAGCCTTTTTCTTCTGCACCTCCACCTCATAAATACGCTGATACTCCTCTTTCGTCGCGTGCTGCTTGACCAGTCCCAGAAACACACCGCCACTGGTGCGTCGTCGAACTGCTGCTTTGCTGCTGTTCTGCTCATGTTGGTGCGTGCTGGCATTCGCGTTGACATTGGTGCTGACATTGGAGTCCGTGACAAACAGTCCGCCTTCCTGCTCGATCTGAAGTGTCTCCTGAAACAGTCTCCACGCCGTTTTGTTTCCCAAAATGCGCACAACGCGATGCAGCAACTGCACTTTGGGTTCACTGAGCCGATCCGCAATCAAACAAGCGAGTTTGGAGTCTCGGGGCAGGCCATTCTTTGGCTTGCGAGCACCGTGGATTTGACTGTGTTTGTTGCGCGAACCCTGTTGGCCCTTCACTTGCGTTTGACCCGCGTTTCGAGGCTGCGAAGGAGCCAACTGCAGCTTCTTGGTGGCAACTTCTTGGTCGAGACCATGTTGTTGGTCTTGGCTGGTCATTACTACTAAAGTATAAGGGATGAAAAAGGGATCTGATAGAAAACATGCATTATTAACAGCTAACCGATAGTGGTATCCGTGTTGTGACCCTATTGCGCCATCCAATGCGGTGGTCAACTCTGCTGCGTCTCTGTTTCGCACGATGGCTGAGGTGAAGAAGACTTGCAAGTTGCATCACTGTCTGAAGCACTCTGGTGGGGACGTCGAAAGCCTTTAGCAATGAGAAACATTTCGGTCGATTCACTTCTCGAAGACAACGGTTTCATGGCTTTCACAAAGTCAAATTGCGCCTTCAACAGCGATCGAAACTGCTCGGTCTCGTCACTTCGCAGGATTTTGGTCACGAAATTGCCGCCAGGCGCCAGATACAAGTCGGCCATTTTGAGCGCGTTGTAGCACAATCGGATCTGGCTCTGGCTATCCACCAGGAAATTACCACTGAATGACGGTGCCATATCACTCAGCACTACGTCCACTTGTCGCTTGCCAAGCACCTCATCCAGTTGGCTGCGAACTGCTGGCTTGCGAAAGTCACCGACGATAATCGCAGCGCCGTCGACGCCATCAAACGCGCGCAAGTCGATGGCAATCACTTTGGACGGAAGTCTCTTGCGCTCTTTCTCTGCTGGACATGCGATCTCCACAGCCAGTTGGGTCCACCCGCCAGGAGCCGCGCCAAGATCCAGGACTACATCCCCACGATGAATCACTTGGTGTTTCTGATTGATCTCCGTGAGCTTGAAGGCCGCACGTGAGCGATATCCGTGGCGCTTGGCTTTCTTAACCAGCGGATCGTTGAGCTGTCGACGTAGCCACCGTGCACTGCCGCTGGATTTGCCCTTCATGCTCTTCAGCAACCACTGCGTTCCGTGCATGATGCTGATGGCAGTTGGCAATCGAACTTTTTCGGAGACAACCATAAGGTGTGTGGACCACACAGCTGCTGGCCCTATGAAGACAACACACCGACTTATTGGGATGGCGGTGTCGTCGGTGCTGTTATGCGCGGGCAATTTGTGCATCAACGCGTCCAAAGGCGCCGATGGGAAGATTGAGTACTTCTCCGTCACAGCCACGTTTCTCATCGAGGTGCTCAAGTTTCTACTCTTCGTGCTCGTCATTTGTCTGGACTCCGTGCCGCTCACAGACCAGTTGCGCCAGATCTCGTTCTCGGAAGTCGGCTATTACGCCGTGCCGTCCTTTCTGTACATGATCGACAACAATCTGGCGTACGTGATATTAAGATTTGTCGATCCGGCCACGCTATCGGTGCTGTGGAACCTCAAAATCCTCACCACCGCCGTACTGTTTCGTCTGGTGCTCAAGAAACGACTCAGCCAGCTGAAACAAATCGCCATTTTATTGTTGCTTTTGGGTGTCGTCACGAGCCAATCAGACCATGCGAAGGCCAGTGACCCGCATCAGGCCATTACCCACTCTTCCGTTAGCAACAAGCATATCTCCATCCCATCAACGTCGAGTGCTGCGTTCAATTTGACACGCAACTATTCACTTGTCAACTCCTCGGTAGAGGTTGGCGGTGCATCCACCTGGAACTCAGTCGCTAGCTCAGGCTCTACTGTTGGCTCTGGATCGGATGCTCTTGCCTCCAGCTCCGTTTTCGGCTTCAATCTGAGTGCCGACTTGCTGGAGCGAAACAACGCTGGCTTTGTCTTTGGCGTGTTCCTCATTGCCATCGGCGTCACCATCTCTTCTTGCGCGAGCGTGTTCACTGAGTGGACGTTTAAGCGCAAGAGCTCCAATTGTGGCTTTGTGCTGCAGAACACCCAGTTGTACGCATTTGGCATGTTCTTCAACCTCTTGGGTGTGATACTCGAGATGCCCAAGATCGAGCGAGAAGGTGGCTTCTTCAAAGGGTACAATACGTGGACCTGGATCGTCATTCTTGTGAATTCGCTCGGCGGAATCTGCGTCGCCCTGGTGCTCAAGTTTCTGGACAACATTGCGTGCGCCTATGCTCATGCTATGGCTATGATGCTCACCATGCTCATCTCCATGGTCTTTTTTGACTTCCACCCATCGCTCGAATTTGCTTGCGGACTGAGCGTCTCTCTGGTTTCGATGTATCTTTACCACCACAAGTTCACGGACGAACGAAACCATGGCCAGGTCAAGGGCGGTGACGCCGAAGCCGAGGACGATGACGATGACGATGACGACGATGACGACGATGACAACAACCAGCTCCAACGGCTTACAACAAGTGAGCGAGAGCCTAGTAGTGGAAGCGATGAGGAGGAGCAGGCCAAGCGCAAGATATCGGCCAACAGCAGCAGCAGCACCAAAGCCAACGAGATTGTGCTCAGCTCCAACCATCGACATCCACATCGCTACGAACAGCTCGCGCAAGCTCAGGAAGACGACAGCAAGCATCAAGACATGGCTTAATGGGCGACCATCAATTTGGAGAGTGGTGTTCATTCGAGAGGTTATTAGATAGGAAGGGTCATCATATCTTAAAGGCATTTTGTGGTGTTTGGGGCTCGTTTGAATTTTGAATGGTACCGTTGGGCGTACAGTAGGTGGTAGGGTGCAGATCGGATCTCTTCGTTAAGCACCAGTGACAGGAGTGAGCTGAGCTGGTTGAGTGAAGTCGGCGCGTGAGCTGAGTGTGACGGTTCAGTCGTGTCGTGACTTGTCCGGGGCGAAAAGGAGAGAGAGCCCGAGGACTCGCAGCGTCAGGTGAAGGCGGCCAATGGCTTCAACGTCCAACCGAAACGATGGCGACAGCGAGGACGAGAGCGAGAAGTCGCAGGAGCTCGAGCGACGTCGAGACCACCGCAGCGAAAACTCGCTCGCAGTGCTCTGTCAACGGTACTGTTGCCTTGATTCTTCTGTACATTTGCCAGCCCAAGCGACACGAGGAGAGGAGCGGCGAAGGAGCGAAAGGCAGCAGACGACACCGAAAGCACTCGCCAAGGGATGGGGAATGGGGACGGGCAGTCGATAAATGGCACCGCTGGTGTTGAACTGCTCTTCTCGACCTCTCATCGTCTGTGCTCGTGCTTTGGATCTGCTGTTGGAGTAGTACCAACCACGCACGGATGCTGATGTGCAATCTTCTGAATTGGTAGATTCTGCGAACTGTACAAAGGTCATAGCGAGCCCATCAACATCGATCTTGCAGCCAAGCAGCTGAGTGAGTCACTGGTGAAGGTCCCGGCACTGAGAAGACCGTCAATGGTTGACGGGTTTCCTGTGATGTTCGCGATTGCGAGGTCAGATATTCAGCGACGACGAATGTACGAAATCCTCAACATCATTCAGAGCGTTGGCCTGGTTTCCCGCATCCGTGCGAGCTTTTACCGATGGGAAGGCTTTGACAAGATGAAAAGCGTGCTGCACGTGCTCAAAGTGCGTGCTGCCTTTATCTTTGCCCTGCATAGATGACTGGTTTCGCTGATAAGGCCGTTCATGGGTCTGCTGTAGGACCAAGGGATGCGGCGACTCTTGACCGAAAAAGCGACGAGGAAAACGTCGGATGCACGTGGAGAGCATGCCAACGCCTCCGCTGCTGGCGTTCTCGTCGACCCAACCACCAGCCAGACATCTTCTTCACACAAGAAAAAAGCAGTGGCCACTTGTCTCGGTGAACGCTTCATTCAGATCTTTCTCTGCGATGTACGTGGCTGGTCTCCAGTCGGCCTCGCCGACGAGTTGAAAAATGACGTCCTTGAGTTGGGCTTTTGACAGGAATTTCCTCAGCCGATCGTGCTGGAAGACGTCATGAGTGTGTTCTTCTCCATGTTTGGCATCTCCACCAACCAAATGTGTAAGCTTGTTGGTAACTAGCTGGATGTTTAGCGTCTGGTTCGAAGCTCAGTTCCGTCCTTTGCCACGCAGCTTGTGCTCGAAGACTCTACGACATCGCCAACGTCTTTTGTTCCATCGGTTTGCTAGAGAAAACCTCGTCTATTGCGAAAGGAAGTCGTCGGAAAAAGCGCATGTACGCGTGGAAGGGGCCGACACTTCAGGTTCACTCAGAAACCGGCAAGACGGAGAAGAGAAGAGCAACAGGAGGCATCTTCGCCTGCCAGTCCGTCACCAAAACCCGTAAAAAGATGCGCATGGCAGCAACTGTCATCCCTGGACAAGAAATCTCAGCGCAAAAGCCTCCAGATAACCTCAAGGGGGAGAAGACGACCTGTGTAGAGCCCACCCACAGTTCTAGCCCTGGCTGTCAGACCCAACTGCAAGAATCTGCTTCTCACCTACCATCCAATGAGACACAGGATCGTTCTGCCAGTTGGATGGGCAGCGGGGTGAGATGGTCGACGGACTCCGAGTCTTTGGAAACCTCCGACGCCGTGATGTCCTGCCATTCAACGAGTCAGTGCTCGGATGTGACGGATGTGGAGTCTCCCGCCGTCGTTTCACGATGTCCGAACCAACAATCTCTGGATTCCACAGCGACCACATCGACAAGATTTAGTCCGTCGAGTGAAGACGAGCAGGTCAACTCGTCATCGGTGTCAGCATCGGACAGTACCAAGGAAGTCTCTCAAGAAGGTGCAAAGGTCAAGACGACGTGCACCAGCACGAGCACCAACACAGAAGCAACAGCTTTTGGCAGTGATGTCATCACATGCTCCTCTGTCGATAGTGCAATGAGCCCCATTCGATCGAGAGGGCGATCTACGTCGTATGCGTCTTGTCTGCCTAAAGCGATGTGCTACTGCTCTGGTGCCTACTCGGACCTCACAGACGTCGAGTCGCCGATTCTGTTGAAGGCCCAAGTAAGCCACCTCACCAAAGCGCTTCAAGACGCCAAGGACCGCGAGAAAGAACTGCTGCGTCGCATTGAGTTGCAGGACTCGCAAATTAGCAAACTCATCGACCTCAAACTCTCGGAGAAGAAGCGGAACTCGACGTTTGTGCTCAACACGAACTCGCCCATCACTAACTTTGTTTTCTCGCCGTTTCCGTCCAGCGCCAGTGGCTCTTCAAGTGCTGCGAACGCCGATGCACATTCGCGATTGCTTTCCAGCCACAACAGCAACAACAGTTTAAGCATGGGCTTTGGACGAAAAGCGCGCATCGGACCGCAAATCGTCGACCCCGCAGCCGCCGACGATAGTTTGCTGTCTCCGATCCGAGATATTAGGGTCATTGACAAGGAGAACCTGCAAGCGACTCCGGCGCCGTGTCATCTCATCGCGACAGCTGCGTCGTCGCTGCTCAGTTTGACGCCGAGTCCGTTCACAGAGTGAGTTATACCGGCATGCAGTTTACAGTTTTGCGTTGCCCGTTGTGTGCTGTCCACTCACTGGAAACCATCTGCTGCGGATTGCGCGTAGTTTGAGCTTTTCTTCGGCCAGTCGAAGCAACAAAAGCGCCAGTACAATGATCTCTCCCGCGCTGACGAGCGTTGGCAGTGATACTCCAGGAACAGCGGCGACCGATACTTCGTCGCATGGCAATTCGTCATTGTCGTGCGTGCTTCTGGAATCGCCCTCGTCTCTCGCGAGAACCTTTGATCAATTGTCTCCTTAGCCCTCAACCGATAGTAGGCTCATCCGCCAGAAAGAGTCCATTGGGCCGCGTGCCAAGTGCAAGTGACGTTGTGGATTGTAGTAACGACGACGAAGGTCGTGTTTTGTAATTTACCTGCCACTCACTTGCCGTTCATTAAGTCTTTTTGGTCACGAGCTTGGTCAAATACGCATGGCGCTGCAGCAATTCGGCTAGTCGCCGCTCCAACTCGACCATTTCGGCCTGCCGCTTGTCGTAGTCTTCGATCAGCAGCTCGGACTTGGCAAATCCCTCTTTGCTCTTGAGTTTTTGGCTGATCTGGCGATTGCCGTCGCGCTCTTTTTTCTTTTTCGCAAGTCGCTCGCGGTTCAGACTGAGCGCGTCTTCCAAATCGGCCAACTCGTTCTTGAGTGTCTGGTTCTCCGCCAGCACAAACTGCAGCTTCTCTTTGATGTGTGTCAGCACTTGCACGGTGCTAGTGGTCTTCTTGCGCAACTTGTGCAGCTCTTCATTGCGCTCTTCGATTTTCTCGTTGAGCGTCTGGTTCTCGATTTTGAGCTGCTCGAAGTCGATCAAGTGCAGTCCTTCGGCCAGTTGCTCTTTGGCGTGCAGCTGTTGCTCCAATTTCTTGAGATGTGTGCGCAGATTGATGTTTTTGAGGCGAACTTTCTCCACTTCCTGGTCTTTCTTCATGTCGGCCGCCTCAAACTGCGAGATGACTCGCTTGGGAATGGGCTTGCCTGTGCGCATCGACTCGGCGCTCTTGGCGATCTCGCGTTTGAACTCGATGAACGAGTCCTGGATCTCGTTCACTTTGGACTCTTTCTCGTCTAGTTTGGCCTGCAGCTCGAGCGCGATGCGGTCGTACTGGGTCTGCGCGTTGCTGGCCTGCACACGCGCTTCGTGGACGCTGCGAAGACACTCGAGATACCGCTTTTCGTTTTCACTTGCGCTCGACTTGTCCTCCTTGCGTTGCTCGCCATTCTCCTGGTTTTTCTGCAGCAACCCAGCGATTTTGCGTTGCAATCTGCTCGGCGATGGGCATTCGTGTGTCAGATTCCGTCGCGTCCGAGATACAAAACCAAAGAAAACGAAACAAAACAAAACAAAACAAAACTCACTCACTTGTTGTTGCGTTGCTGGAGCTCATCGCGCTGCTGCGTCGCTTCGTCGATGGAACGCTGCAGTCGCATCGCCTCCGCCTGGACATCTTTTTCCTCCTGGATCTCGTCTTCGGGCTCCTCGAACGGCATCACCGTGTGTTGCCTGGCCTCTTCTTCACCCAATGTGCCTCTTGAGCTTGAGCTCAAGAAACGTAACGGCTGCCCGCTCATACATCAGCCAATCGCCAGCGGTCATTCCAAGCGCAAGCCGAGAAGAACGGAAGGCGTCAAGCGGTTGCGCGCCACCATGGACGCGAGGTCTTCTTCCTCTCGGTCAATCTGCAATCGGCTCAGAAACGCGTTCGACAGTTGCGCAAAGCTCTCACATGACTCGGCGACCTCCATGTGAAGCCCGTATGCCAACTCGGATGTGCTGAAGCACTTGGTCGTGACTACGAACCCCAACGACGGCGCGTACACGGAGCAGAGCAGCTCTAGATCGAACGACGGTGGCAGCATTGTAGAAGAACTCGCTGCTGCTGTGGCTGCGGGGTTCACTGTCGTTCTACTGGGCTCAACCGGGCCTGTCGGGTCAGTCGCAGGCACCACATCAACAGGAGCAGCAGTCAGAGCCGGTCGTGGAGCCTTGGTGAGCGACCACCGAACGCCAAAGAACTGGTCACTTCTCACGATGCAACACTGCCGAGTCAAGGGAACCGCTTCGATTGTCACAATGCTTCGCGATTTGCTCAGTGGAGTTAGCGAGCCATCGACATGGGCACTGGCTCCGATGACCGCACCAGCTGGAGGATCCCCATTATCCGATAGGAAGCGCTGACGCATGCAATTCGCTTTCTCCATGTCGATCACCAGTGCAGATCGCAACTCTTGGTGATCATGCAACTCGCCGATCTCAACCTTCTCGAGTCGCACAAACGAGCAGATATGGCTCAGAGACAGTTGCAGATGCTGCTTGGGCAGTATCGAAGCCGACGTCAGAAGAAAATCCTCGACTCCAAACAATACACTGACCGTCGCCTTGGGTAGCTTGAGGTCGCACCGCAGACTGCTCTGTGGCTCGTAGAACGCTAAGTCAAGTACACCGTCGCTCCATAAATACAAAGACACCCACACTTTCTCGCCATCCACGAGGCGGACGCCTTTCGACAGCAGTTTTCTGGTCTCAGTCCCTGTTGCTGCAGCATTTGCACCTGCCTCAGCTTTCGCCGAGAAAGACGCCTTTTCTTGTTGTCGCACCGAATCCGGTGCCACAAAGTAATCCGTGATGAACAGGCGCATGCCCTGACCATCGTGACGTATCTCCAAGCCGATGTGGGCAATCAGATGGAGCGCCAGGTCACGTCTTTTCTCTGGGTCGTTGAGCAACGCGACTTGTTCGCCCACTGCATTCGCCAAATCGATTCCTTCCAGCAACAACGAAGCTGCGGAACTCGTATCACTCACGTATGCGTCAACTCGAATCGCAGGCGGTGCAGACGATTTGAGAAAATCGTCAATAAGACTCTTGGCGGTGTGATGCCTCGTCGCTCCGACATCGAACACCGTCAGGGTCACATTGCGACCATCAATGCGTCGAACCATTGAGAGAATCTTGAGACCGCGTTCTTCGCGCTGGTCGATGAGTTTGGCCACATTGTAGTGCTGGTCCTGGATCGCCACGTTCGTGACAGGAGTCGCTTTGGTTTTGTCGTAGAGTCGATGCCGCAGGAAGTCCACTTTGAGAACCTCGTGGTATTTCTTGGCTTTGGTGGCGCGCATTTTGTAGGCTGAAGAGATCCCGGGGTCCTCAAGGATGGCATCCTCGGGGCCTTCGGTCTGCTCTTTGGCAACGTCGGCGACTTCCTCTCTCACGACACTCACTTCTGTTCGGTTTTGCACCACAAACTGAACCATTCGCTTGACGGTTTGTGAAGAGATGAGCGTTGCGTGGTCCGGTCCGACAACCTCTCGAAGATCTTTGATACCGTTTACCAAAAGCGTCTGATGCGAACTGATGGACGGCAGGTAGAACTCAAAGCGCAGCACAAATGAGTCTTGCTGGCGCACTCGGTCCACAGGGTGCGCGACCACTAGCGTGTCGACGACGATGGCTTTCATAAACACCTCCACCATCAGCAGCACGCCATTGGATCGATGGCTTCCTTTGCTGAGCAATTCCTCTTTGTCGTACAAGTAGCAGTGGCGGGTGCGCGGCGCCGATCTAAAGTCGCAAGGGTTATTGGTCAGCAGATCGTCAAGCAGAAGCGTGCAGGACGATACGTTGGTGCCCGTACTGACACGACTGCTGGTGTCAATGGTTTCAAGGCTGGGAATCCGAATTGGATCGGTAGCGCTGGAGGGACTCTGAGCACGTGAACACTGCCCTGAATGGATCCAATCGCTTTCTTGAGCGACTTGTTGGACTCCAGAATTCTGAACTGGTTGTTCTTGGTCATCAATGGCCATTTTTGCTGCCGCAGACAACGCTACAGATCGTTGACTTGTTCGCGTCACCGTTTTGGATTCAAATCGGCCGTATGGAAACACTGCGACGACCTTTTGGATGGTGTCATCCCACCAAAAGGCCTTCAAGAGCTGTCTTGCCATCACCACGCGTTGGAATCTCCTGGCAGTCGTCCAGCTCTCTTGGAAAAATGGTTCAATCTGCTCGTCTCGAAGCTCAATGAGCTCTTGGCGACAACTCTGCGGCCACACAAAGTAGAATTTCATGGCTGACTCCTCCGCGTGGCTCGGGTTGTCCACTTGAACGTACACGCGCCACACTCGTTTGGGCTCCTGCAGAAACGGATTGGCCACAAACGGAAGTGAAAGAAGACTCCGGCAGAGTCGAAACCGCGTCGGAATCGTTCCTTCTCGGTCGCGTTGGGACTTGATACCTCCGCGATTCCCTCGCGAAGACCGCTCCGAATCAATGACGGTGCCATGAAAGAGCTGCGCGGTGCTCTGGCAGATCGTTTTGGACTTGGCAAAGTCGGTGAACAGCACATAGTCCTGAAAGTTTCGTTGCGAGACCACGACTTGACCCATGTTGCAGGAGCGGGGGTCGTAGAATTCAACAAGGTAGCCGCCCTGTTCATGACGTTTGTAGATGCTGAGCAGAATGGTGCCTGCGGTGTCCTTCATAGAGAATGCTCGGCGAAGAATCAACCGCCCGCGCGACTCCTCCCGTGGACGAACGACAAGTCGCATGACTTCGCGTTTGTCCTCTTGCGAGAGTGCTACGTTGTCGTTTTGCTGGCTGATCACTCGACGAAACAAATGCATGCGGTCCAGCACCATTTTGGGGATTTGCTCAAGGTTGACAACTCGATCACGAGCCTGCTGGTTGTTCATACGCTCCAGGATGCTTTCGAGACTGACGAGACATTCGAGCGCGTTGGCATGGGTGTTGTGAAGGAACGCGTGGACCTGGATGCGTCCTCGGTTAAGCTCCGAGATGGTCACGGTCGAGACTTTGCCGCCCAGACGAAGCGACTTGCGGAACAATCGAATGACAGGAGGACGCACCACGAGGTGATGCGGCTCGTGTTTCGCCACTGCCTTGGTCTTAGCTTTGGCTTTGGTAGTTGACGCAGACTTCTCGCTTGAGTTGGCAACTTGCTGGGTCATTGGAGCGGTTTGAGCAGCCAGCAGTGCCTCCAACTCTTCTTGGTCTTGGTCTCGAGCCGGCCGGTAACTCTTTGGAGGAGAGATGAGCTTGTTAGCTTCTCGTAAAGGCACCAACACGACCAGATCTGCCAGCCGTCTGTACATTTCCTGACTGTCCTGTGGTGGTACACGCACGTGGCCGTGCTCTAGCGAGTTTGGCGCCAACAAAGTGTTGATCTGGTGCTGCAGGATCATCGTGCTCCATCTCTGGCTTCGCATGGGATCGTAAGCTGTGAAGAACACGCGCTGGCAGTCGTGATACACGTTGACAAAGCAGTACCGATCGTCCAGTTTGCGGCATTTGCGAAACACCAACCGGTCCGACAGCACGCTTTCCATGACTTCCAGAAGCGCAAGCGACTCTCCTTGTTGCTCCATAGCGCGTTGCACTTCCACTTCGTCTTCGTCGACGTCGGTACGAAATGTGTTGAGCAGCGGATCGACGTTTGAAAACGTGACAACGCTGCTGAAGAGCCCCGCGACCGGGTGCTTGCGGTTGATCGTCGCGACGACCCCGTCGTTCTCGTTGACCACATGAACACAGCGCACCATGGCTTCGACCCATCGCGAGAGCAAGAACAGCGCGTTGTTGGATTGCGCCAGGCTCAGCGAATCCACGGGCCAGTCCGGATGCGCCAGGTATTTCTCCAAAGCTCCGAGATTCTCCATCGAGACACTCTCCACTCGAACCTCCTTGAGCTTTTTGGTCAGAAACACCGCGTCCGCGAGAAGCCGCCGACTGATGCGCCAACTCACTGCACTCATACTCTCTTTGGGCCCCTCGTATTGACGCGATGGGGTCAGCAACACAATCACGGCTTCCATCACGATGATCTGCGCCATTTTGGCCGTCTGAAGTGCGCTTAGTTGCTGCAGATTGCGTTGCGTCGGCTCTTTGCAGAGCTGAAACAGCAGTTCTGCAGCGATCTCGAAGGACTTTTTCAGTGTCCAGTCGGTGATTCGTTTGGGTGTTTCGCCTGTCACAAGCTTGTTTACGTCCTCGTGAGGCTTTGGCTGCTGAAGTTGCTGTTGTTGTTGCTGCTGCTGCTGGACAATGGCCAACTTGTCATACGCCTCGATGGGGTCTTTGGTCAGCCAGAGCTGATTGCTGATGGCATCTAGGACGCCCTGGCGATTCTTGAGCGATGCCTTGACTAGGATGCTGAAGGGAACGGGCCGCAGTGCCGCCTGGATGGCGGAGAAAATGCCCACGAAATGGCGCTGGGACGCCTTGGTGAGTCCGATGTCGCTCTCGACGATGACGCTGTAGCCGAGCTCAAAGGCCTGTTGGATTGCATTGTAGTCCATTCCGTTGGTTCTCTCGAACTTGGAGGGGCTCAGCACGAGAAACAGGCCGGGAAACAGCATCAGCACTTTGCGCAGCAGCACTTCGCGCGAGCAGTGCGGCAGATCCAGCGAAAGCACCAAAAGCACAGGCCGAATGCGAGGGTTGGCGGCACTTGTGCCGTGGTGCTTAACGCTTCGGCCGTGGATGAGCTCGACCGGCACAAACTGTTTCTCGTGGCTCTCTTCCAGCAGTCGGTTCTCTTCTTCTTCGACCAGATCCATCGCGCGATCGCGTTCGTTGGTGACTTCGTCAACGCTGAACACGCCGGAAAAGAATGGTTTCACCAGTTGCTGCAGCTTGGTGACCGTCGCAAACGCCGTCACAAATTCAAACAACGCGATCGCCGCGTGTTGCGCGCACGGAAGCTGCTCAAAAGTGCGGCGGCAAAAGGTCACATCGCGCTGGTACGCTCGCAGGAGTGCGTTGCCGAGCGCACTCACGCGCAAATGGTGCGCCTCACACGCGCGAGCGAGTTGCTGCAGCTGCCGAACGAGCTTCATGCCGCGGTTGAGAAAGTTGCAACTCTCTTGCCAGCGCACCTGGCTGATGTGGGGCTCCTTGTCGGTGCTGCTGGTGAAGAGCATGACAATGCGTACGAGCCCCAGCACCAGTGCGCTCAGCTCAAATTCCTTCTGGTCCTTTTTGTTGTTGCTTTTCTTCTTGTCCACGCTTCCATCCGCGTTCACGACCAGCAAACTCGGCAGAGCCACCATTCTGCCACAAGCACTGGCGAGTTCTTTGAGATCGTTGGCCGTCAAATGGGCCACCGAACGGATCAGTTCTTGCCGTGCCGTGAGCAACACGCGCACTTTTTTCATCCGCACGCGACCGAGAAACCCGCGAATCGTCTTTTGGATGCGTACGAGGCTCCGCAGCATCAGCAAATCGCGGCGCTTGCGCTTGACTAATCGTCGCGCCAGCATGCCCCGCGAGAAGCGTTGGATCACGAGACACGCGTTCTTGCGCCAAAACAGTTTGGCCACGCGGCGCCGCGCGAGAAATCCCCGCACAACCGACTGGATGTATTTACTCGCGACGTCATACTCGACTTGCAGATTCTCGTATTTCACGCGGGTGATCATGCCACGCGCGATCTTTTGGATCTGGATGGCGCATAAATGGTGAATCAACGGCGGTGCGTTCTCTTGTTCTTTTTGGTTGTTCAGGCTCTTCTGGATGAGCGACGAGGATTCCTGGGCTACACGCGCGGCCTCCTGGCGCGACGCCTCAATTCGCGCGCTTCGCTAGTATCATCGAATTTTCAATCCGTCAGCGTCATTTCCGTGAACAAGTGTTGGGTCAAACGCACCACGACGTCCACCGCGCTCTTGTTGGCGAACTTGAAGATCTGCACGATCTCCTGTTTGCGTTGGATCTTCTCGCGCCGCTTGTGCAGAATCTCCAGCTTCTCGTTCATTTGACGTCGCAGGTCTTTGATCACACGCCGCGCTTTGGCGCGAAACTCGTGCAGCTCGTCGGGATACAATGTGACTCGCGGGAAGCTCTCCATGTGGGCGATTTCCATCTCTTTGCACTCGATTTCTTCGCGAAGTGACTCGATGAGCTGCTCGAATCGGCCCAGCGCCGTCTTCTCCAGTTCCAGTGCTTCTTCCAGTTGGACCCCACGAGATTTCTTCATGGGCACCAGCTGGAAATGGAAGCACTCGGGCTTGGCGAGCGGACCCAACAGCCCGGCTTTCTTTTTGGCGATCTGGTTGCCCGTCAGATCGGACAGGTCGAATTGCGCGGGGCCGTGGATGGACGTCGAACTTGCTGCCATCATCGTGCTGGGACCATCGGAGCCCTGGAGGCCAAAGAAATGGCTGTACAGTCCTCCACTCAGGTCCGACATTTGTGCTCGCCTCGAGGCTTCCTGGGCTGGAATGAGTTTGCCCTGTGCGTCATAGGTGAACCTGCCAAACGCCGCTTCCTCCTCTAGCATCAATCGTTCGGCTTCGTAGATGCGCGTCATCTCAATGTCGCCGATCTGAGACGGCATTTCTGGGGTCGCGTTGGCCCGAATCGACCGACTTTTGGCTTTGGAGGCCTTAAGTCGCGCTTCTTCCTGCAGTTGCGCCGGCGTTTTGGTCGCATTTAGAGGCACGAGATCTTCGTCGTTCAGCACGCGGGTTTCGTACGGGTTCTTGGCGCGTTTTTTCTCGGCCAAAAGCAGCGCGTTGTTCTGCCACAAGGCTGTCTGCTGGTCGATGGCGTTACTGATGGAATCAATGGAGCGTTTGCCTCCGATCTGAACAAAGAAACTCGATTCGTCGCCGTTTCTGGCACTGTGCGGGTCGTTAGACATGCCAGGGCACGTGCCAGGCGCGCGAGCGGCGCGATGGTGTAGTCTGAGAGACGACGAAGACGACGATGATGCGCTCAACTCCTCCTGGATCTGCTGCTGCTTGATCAGCTCGTTGCGAGTGTCGAGGTTGACGGGCAGCACAAACGGATTCCGTAGCAGCGAGAAACCGAGCCATTGGATCAGACCAGTGTGCTTTTGCAGGAAATCCAAGTCGGACGGCAACTTGAGCAAGTAATTGAACTCGTTCCATTTGTAACAAGGAACCACCGAAGTGGCAGCGCTAGGATCCGTCGTTGGAGTTGCCGGCTCGAGCGCCAACTGCAACTGGGCCTTTCGTTTGCGCCATTTTGCGATGCGTTCGACCACGTCGAGTGTTGAAATGCGCAAGAGATCCAAAACGTCGATGGTTTCACCCAGAAAATTCCCACTGATGCGACCGCTTTGGCTTTTCTGATGCAAACGCTGTAGATATCCTTCGCGCACAAGAATCGCTTTAAGCACTTCGAGTTCCTGCACCAGTTCGCGTTTCTCCAAGCGTTAGAATCATCGCGAAAAGCGCCGCAAAGTCCAAAAGTAAATGGCACGCACCTCTCCAGTGTCAACTCCCACTTGGGATGGATCATCGTCATGATATGTGATGGAGGTACCGATGGCTGGAAGAACTACTTGCGGGCGAGCTAACTACCGAGAGAATACGACCCCATCATCAGTGTCACAATGGTCAATTCACTTCCCAAAGCTTTTTGAGCGGCCCACTTGCTGCTTTTTGGGAGAGGAAGTAGACGCGCCGATGTGTTTGCTTTTGGACGGCGATCGCTTTTTCAAGACAGGAAGCTCGCTGTGGAACAACAGAACAAAAGAAGTTGGGCAAAACAGGCGCAATATTCGACACAAGAAGCTCACTCTTTGAACGATTCCTTGTCTTCCGCACTGTACGCCGCCGCTCGCGTGCGCTTGGGAGACGAAGAAGTCGAGCTTTTCATGAGAAGCAGCGGCGCATAGCAGACACTTTCGTGTCGGTTGGTGGGCTCACGACCTTTGGCCTAATCTGCGAGCTGTGATTGGCTGTGGTGCCATCCTGAAGGGTCACTGGCCCACCATGGACGATGAGTTGCTGACCAAGCTCTGGCGCGACCACTTTGGCCACGATGCACCGCTTTCACAGGAAGAAGAAGCTTTGCTGGTGCATCTCAAGATGTTTCAGTGCCAATTCCCAGCGCCGTCGCGGGATGCGATTCAACAGGTGGCGAATTGATGCAGGCTAAATCGCTTGTAGCAGCTTCCTCACTGGTTGGATGGCATTCCCAATTGCAGGAACTCGCGGCAAAAGCCAAATACATTGAACCCAGTTGGGATCTTTACGATGCCGTCGAGATCGGTTCGTTGGTGAGCGGTCTTATTCTCATTCCGACCTGCTTGTCTGACCCAGTTGCCATGGCCAGTGTCGCGAACGGATCAGTGCACCATCGCGCTCCAAGAGATGAAGAAAAAGGATTTCTTGGACCCTTTGTCGTGGGATTTCATCCCGCATTCCGTTGTGTTGGCGACGGTGCAGGCCATTTTGCTCTTGTTCAGCGTACCATTGATGACTGGGCAGAAAGACTCTCCCTCCAAGCGCCAGGACAGCAGACTCGTCTCAACACAAGATGACGATTCGCTATGGCGATACACTTGGGGCACATGGATCGTCAAGAACATCGACAACCACACGAGTGGCTGGGAATGGCTCTCGACCAATGAACCGATGGGACTCTTCACCAAACCGTATGCTCTGTCTGCCACTCATCTTTATCGAGTGCAGAAGCTACTGGATCAGACCCATCACATGGCGCCGAGTTGCGCCTGCTGGCAGCGCATGAAAGCTTATCTGCTACTCCGGGATTGGGCAGTGAGTTGCACGGCGTATTTGCATCTGAAGCAACACTATCTTCCATCGTTCCCGCACTACCAAGCCATCCAACAGCTGATGAAGCCTCCCAAGAGAACGGCCAAAGACAATGTGTGGTTCCAGCTCGTAACCAGTGAGGGTGTCCGATACTTCTACAACCGGCTGACGCAGAGCATCGCTTTGGAAGAACCTGAGGACTATGACGGAGGTCAAGCGAAAACGATCCCTTCCGTTATTCAGCAGCTGGTTCAAGAAGCGCTGGCTAAAGATCACGGCACGCGCTGTGAATTGGAGCGCCGAGATGCCGAGAGCAAAAGGCTGCGTGAGTTTTCCAAAGAAGAGTGGGTCGAATGCTACGACCTACACACCCAGAGCACGTACTATTACTCCTTCAAGCTGTTCCAAGTCACGTTCTCACAACCAACCACTTTCATTCCTTGGCAACAGAGCACGGCGTTCCAAGCGGTTGTTCGACTGCAGACAGCGTACCGCAACAAGCGTCTGCGCGATAAAATCCTCAAGAAGCGCATCAAACGCTCGTCGCTGCCGAGCTTTGCGTCGCCGATGAAACGCCATTTGTTCTGATTGTTCCTGTCGCGAAGCCATTGTTTCGGTACGAAAGGCACGACTATCACGACAACTAACATGAATACTCATTCCATCCCACTTATGACGAGTGTATTGCGGTGTTGAAGCCGCCAGTCAGCTTGTCTAAACCTTTGTGCTTGCTGCCATTGGCAACATTCACCGTGAGCTTAAGCAGAGGTGGAACTCGTGGGGATTCCATGAGAGTTCAAATGCGCTTCCCACGCTTCAACAGCTGCAGCAGTGCTTTCACGTCCAAAGGAAACTCGGAAACGATCATCGGCTTCCAGTCCGTATAGTTTTGACGGAAGAAGCAGTACACCAGCTTCCTTGACAAGTTGGTCCACGTAATCTGACATCTTTGTCCCACGAGCCACGAGCTTGGGGAACGCGATAGGTCCAGCCTTCGGCATGTCCAACAAGAACTTGTCTGGATGCTTGCGCAGTAAATCAGCAACAGCAGCGCGACCTCTCGCAATGATGTCGAGGTTTCGTTGGATGATTTGATCACGCTGACGAATGGCCATGAGGGCAAGAATCTCGCTGGGTCCTGGACAGCAAATCGTCGTGAAATCCTTCAGCTCGCGCACTCTGTCCAACACGTGCTGGTCTTTTGTTGCAATCCATCCGAGACGAACGCCCGGCATACCAAAGCCCTTGCTCATGCCAAAGAGGGTGATAGCCTTGGCGTATTCATCGCATGCGGATGGAAGACGATCGGACGGATCGTACTCGAGGTAGCGGTACATCTCGTCACTAAACAAGTAGCAGTCTCTCTCGCGACAGGCCGAAACAATTTGGTCAAACTCGCTTCGAGAGGGAAGAATACCTGTGGGATTGTGAGGGAAGTTGATGACTACCATCTTGGTGTTGGGACGCAGCAACTGGAGCAAATCCTCGACGTGGAAAGTGAGCTTTTGGGACGCGTCTTCTCTTGCCTGCCACAGAGACACCTGGCACCCCACGCCTTGCGCAATCTCGTACAGGCTTTGATATGCCGGGAACACAGTGACTACATGGTCCTCTGGCGTGAGGAGCGCCCGCATCGTGAGGTAGATTCCTTCTTCTGGCGCCAGCACCACCACTTGGTCTTGGTTCAGGGTGGGGTGAAAGGCTTCGCAGATCTCCTTACGCAGTTGCGGCAAGCCCTGCGCATCCGTATAGCTGAGTCGTAGCGATCGCCACTGCTCCTGAAGCTCCTCATCGGCATTCTTCACGAGTTCTTCCATGGACATGGCTTCGCAATCGGAGACACACTAACCAGTTGTCAAAGAGAGCGTTTTGGTCCACACGAATTGAATTCTTTTGCTTGTCATTAGTGGATAGCTAGGTCTTACCAGCACGTGCTTGACGTTGAACTCGTATTTGGCGAAAAATCGTTCCAACTCGAAAGGACGCAGCATCTTCTTCTTCTTCTTGGATCGAATTGCCAAATGAGCCTCTCGATCACTCAAATGCTTGATCCAAATCTTCTCGAATGATCCACGCGATCAGAATCTACTGAGAC
This sequence comes from Paralagenidium karlingii, assembly GCA_027475765.1. Lineage (NCBI taxonomy): Eukaryota > Oomycota > Peronosporomycetes > Paralagenidium > Paralagenidium karlingii. The sequence continues at coordinate 4,443 of JAMFLO010000149.1, read as the reverse complement.
AGCCGAAAGTCAGTTGACATCCCCCCAGAAACCCCATTTCCGCGACTCAAGAGTCCATTTTCTTGTGGGAGAAACACGAAGCTTTCGGGTACCAAATGACTCAGACAACACAACACTATCGCCAGTGCCAGTGCCAGTGCCGCCAGTGCTAGTGCCAGTGCCATCTGGCTCATCCCAGAATGATGGTGGTTGGTGCTGAGTGCTGGTGCTTGTGACACACAGGGATCCCCTGCGAGATTTGATGGTCGGAGCACGCGATCGGGTTTCGGGGGTTGGCATCGTCAGTCAGAATTTCAAACAGAACTTTCCTTTTGCTATTGGCCAGTGGGAGGCTGCATACAAAAATCAAGTCAACCAGCCCATTGTGCGCTGACGGGCATGATGAATTCGTTCAAGAGCATGTGGTTTGGAGACAAGCCAAAGGTTGGTATGATGCAGCAGATGGCTGGGACTCAGAGCCACAAGCTTGGGTCTTGAGAAGAAGAGCAAGCGGCTCACAGTTGTATGGCGTTTTGTATGGCACCTTGCCACGCTCAACAGGCCGTGAAATGGCTCGGCATGAACGAAAGCGACGACGATGACGAGAAAGACTCGCAAATGTTTGTGCGCGAGGAAGCGCTGAACCAGGTGCTGATGCCGCTGGGCGACCAGCGCATCAACCTGATCTCTATCTTTGGCGCCGCGCGGCAGGGAAAGTCCTTCCTCATGAATCTGCTGGCCGACCAGCAGGACTTGTTCAAGATCTCCAATTTGCGCGAGCCCTGCACCCAGGGCGTCGACTTGTCGGCCCACTTTGTGCCGCTGCAAAAGTTCAGCGCCATGAACGGTTGCCCGCAAATCGTGACGCGTCAGGACAACAAGATCCAGATCGGCTTTGTGGACGCCGAGGGCCAAGGCGATCGCGACATCACCTGTGAGTTGCATTGGCGATGGAAGCATCGTGGCGCAAAGCATGTTTTCTGACCACTCTTTCTTGCGCTTCGAGCAGACGACTCGCGGCTGGTGTCGCCTGTGCTGCTGGCGTCCAAAGTTGTGATATTCAACTGGAAAGACAGTCTCCAGTCGGACCGCATTCTCAATCTCCTCGCGGTACTCGCACGTGCGGCCCAAGGCATCGAATTGCAGGATGGCGACAGCATGAAAGTATTTGGTCATCTGCACATGTGAGTGACCAAGTCGTATGCTGGCATCGATAGTGGGTTCTTTGGACTGACTAAAGTGGTGTGCGCTCTATTCACAGCATCTTTCGCGATTGGAGCTTTGTGGATTCGACGCCCGAAGAAGTGTTTCGTGACTTGTTCCAGAACGAAAAAGGGCGAAGTGAGGAAGTGAACGTGCGCAATCTCGCGCGAGTCAACCTCATTGACGCCTTTGAGTCCATTAACATCTGGTTGTTCCCGCCACCGGTCTCCGACACGGCGAACCTGCGCGACAAGATCCGATTTGACCAGCTAAACTCTGGCTTCCAACAAAAACTGAGAGAGCTCCGCAAGAGTCTCTCCAACCAACTGCAAAAGCCGATGCTGTTCAATCGCAAGCCGCTTACAGCCCGAATGCTGGCCAAACTGATGCCCGCACTCGTTGAAACCCTGAACAGCGACCAAGTAATCATGCCGGAATCCATTTACTCGTCCATGGTACGAGCCGAAGCTAAATCCATTCGTGAGGAGTGTGAAAAATCCATTCAAGCGTATTGCGAAGCAGCTGGCGCTGAGAAAGATGTTGTTTCGACCGAAGAAATGGACACGATCCTGTGCAAAGACATTGAGCTGCTAATTGCTGACACGATGGAGTCGATGAAAGGCGTTCCAAAAGCTGTTCAGAATGAAATGGAGACGGCACTTCAGGAATATGCCAAGCGCGAGATTCGACTGGCACTGCACATGAACGATGAGCACGTCCTCCAATACCTCGCGAAACAAGTGCAACAGATATTTGCGGACATCCACACCCAGTGCAGTCGACTCGAACAAGGTTCTATCCCCATGGAACGCGCAGAGTTGGAAAAGAAGTGCGAGTCCATTCTGCTCAGGATGTTGGAGCGACTAGAGTCGTTGCCTCGCTGCTCGAATGGACAGCAAACCGTCGACGCCGAAGCCGCTCGGATCCGTCAGCATGCTTCGCTCTTGTTCGACCGTCTACATGTGGAAAACGACAAAGCCATTCACAAGGCACACGGGATGTTCCAGGAAACAGTTCAGGAACTCAAGTCACAACTCAGCACCAACATTCATGCGATTCTAGATCGCACGTTTGCCGTCCGTCGTCCAGCGACGGTTGCTGTACTACAGAGTGAGCTTGACGGTCAGTTCCGCAAAAACATCCAGACACTCCGCAACAAAGCTGGCACAAACTCGTTGCTGAGCACCGAAAGCTTCGAGAAAGAGATGCTCACTCACAAGAATCATCTCGCGGAAGAAATGAATCGCCGGTATTTGATGGAAATCCGCCAGATCCTCAATGAAGTAGGGTATGAGGCCAAAGAGAAGTTGGTGAAAGAGATTTCGTCGCGTTTGCAAGGAAAACTGGACCAATTTGATGAAGAAGGAGTTCAGGAGCAGATCGACGAAGCGGTTCAGGTCATAAAAGTTCAGCTTGCTGAGCAGCTTCAAGGGTGGACTGTGCTCAAAAGCGACATTTCAACGAAGAGTGCTGAGCTGGAGAAAGTTGGTGACAAGGTGAGTTCGCTTGGACATAGTGTCGCCGTGGGTGATGCAACTCACTCGTGCGATCTGTTGTCTTTTGCTTATTGTAGTTCGAGGCGGAGTACCTGGAGAAGAAGAAATCAATGCGAGAAGACGCGTTGGCAAAGCAACGAGAGGCTGAGTACCTTGCGCACAAACAGCAGATGCTCCAGAGTTTCCAAGAGCAAATCAAAGTGCTGGACCTTCCTGTGACCAAGCAAGTGATTGAAGAGACGTGGCGCAAGATGATGGACATGACGATATGCACTCTCGTGCCTGAAAAAGAAACGAATCACCAAGCAGATCGTCAGCGATGGAAAGCACGTCTAGAGGAAGACTCCCGCACAGTCTTTGAGAATGCCAAAGCGTTGAATGAGTGAGTGTTGAATGTGCACTGGCCTTCTAGTGGTTTGGTTGAAATAGGTCTCTGACTCGGTGTGTACATTGTTGGCTAGTGTTGCTCGTGAGAAGAAAGAAGCGATGGAGCTTGCAGAAAGAGAGCGTCAACTCCGCGACAAAGAGGTGGCAGAAGCTCGACGCAAAGAAAACGAAATCAACGGTAAAAGCGCCTGTCGGGTCTTGGACTGGTCTGAAACTCATCATGGAGCTCATATGTGTGGAACTTGTTGTCGATAGAGCTGAAAGTTCTAGTGGCAAACTCGATCGACAAGAAGGAGGAAGAAGCTCGCCAGCTGAGAGAACAGTTGCAGCGCGAAGCCCAGAACTCTCGATTGCTCCAACAGCAGATTGAGGAAATGAAGAAGTTGCAGGAAGCAATGCGACTGGAGAAACTGGATCTGGAAATGAAAGCGCAGGAAGAAGCGCTTCGACGAGAAGAGGCCGAAAATGCAGCCAGAGAAGCAGCAGAAATGGCTGCCAAGTCTGCTAGTGCTGCGATTGCTGCAGCTGCGCTTGAAGTGACGCCGCTCAAGATCAAGAATGAACTCAAGGATTATGGCCTTCGTAAACGGGGTGAGGATGGAAAAGAGAACACTCCGGTGGCTGCTTCGCCTGACACAAAACGACACATCCCAACGCGAACACCAGGTGAGACGTTCAGTCTGAGCATAAGTGACGAATGATGACTGACCCATCGTGATGGTATAACCAGAGAAACGATCAGCAACGCCACTCAAAGGATCCGACCGCAAGCGACGTCGAGCAAAAGGCACTCCAACACCGAATAAGAACCACAGCAAGGTGGAAGAAGCACGGCGCGCCGCTCGTGAAGCCATCGAGAAACGAACGCAAGAGCGTCTCAAGTCTTTGTCAGTGTCGGCCAAGAAAAAGAGAGTGAGTGACCAGTGAGCCATCAGTTTATATATGCTCGACCAAGCGTCAGCCCTTTTGTGAAGTTGAATACACGATTAGTTCATGGTGCTTTCTGTCAATGGTGACCGGTTCTCCTCTATTCTCATATTCACAAGACCTCACAAGCCGTCGAGTTCTGCTTCCGTTCCTCCCACTCGACTTCCCGACTGCTTAGCAACTGGTATATCATTTGCCAGCAGCAATTCATCACGTGGCGCCCAGTAGTAATCGCGCAATCAGTTTGGACAATACGAAAGTGGACCATACACTTTCACTCTCGGCCTCTGGTTCAGTCGCTGCCTCTCGCTGTCGCTGTCGTTGTCATTATCGCTGCTCCGTTCGCCGTCGCAAAAGAAGACTTTGATCAGCCATGACGTGATCCGTCCGTCGTCTTCTGCTGTCTGCGACGGTCGGTGCTTTCCTTGACATTCATCGGAAGAATCCCATC